>QOCX01000116.1:336697-369408 GCA_005959815.1 Sarcophaga bullata
TTTTTAATTTTTTTTTTTTTTTTTTAATTCAAAAGTTATTTAAAAAAATTTTGATCTAAAAACTTAAAAAACAAATAAGAAATTTAAAAAACAACCTAAAATCCTATACTACCTATGCTAACTACGATGCATATAGAGGTAGATCCACACATAAAACCATATTAATTCACCATAATCTAAGTGTTTTAGAATTAATCAGATGTTGTACTTAAGGCACTTCAAATCATGGAAGTGACATACACAAAGGTGCCCAACCATATGCTCTCTTAGATCGTGCTCCTTTTCCCCATGCTGACATCTCCTTAAATAGCCATAATAATGGTGTCCTACATGTTCCGAAGTTACAGAACTTAGTAATTACACCCCTTAGAAGACTAAGTGATTCTCTCTCCAATGTCAAGAGAGTCTTAATCAGTTCTAAGAGGAGGCCAGAAAATTCTCGATGTTCTGCATGTGGTGATGTCAACGCACCCAAGTGCTGTCTTGTACAATACATACATACATACATACATAATTGGTCATTACAACCCTTCAGTCTAGATTACGATCTAGCTTTTTACACCACTTATGTTCTATGTAATAATTTTATCCATGAGTGGCGGAATCGAATCCAAACGACAGATTTTTGAAAAACTTTTTACTCTTCAAGTTTTTGCCAGAAATCTGCTGAGAGAAAATTGCCGAAGAAATATTTCTTTCATATCTCGTTTTGTTGGCCTCACGACTTATAGACCAACACAGTACCTAGTAGACTACAGTGACTTGTTCAACAACCATTCTTTTATAAGTCAACAACTTCGCTACAAAGCAAGAAAGACTCCTGCTACAAGGAATGACAACCTTAGCAACTTCATTAGAACATTATTCGCTAGGTACCCGTATGAGTGAATCATTGCAGCTATCCGTGAAGTTAGTCCAGTGACCGAATGCATCTAAGAAGACTACTTATTTTGACTTCATTAGGGGAAAATATCTATGAAATTCTTCCGCTCTCTGCAATAGTGTAAATTTCGGCTTCGAAAGCGATGTAAACATTGTGAAATCTGAAAGAAACCGAAAGATCAGGTTCAGCACACGATACTGTACCGTTTACATCTTCATGTCATCAACATCGAGTTTGTTTCGAACAACCCAATGGTCTCTGAAAGTAAATCTAAACTTATTGATGCCAAGCAAAATCTAAGATAGGCCAGGACACATGCTCTAGACTGCTGTCGTGACCAAAATTGCTGAGATGTACTTGAGAAATCCAGTGAAAGTGAAGTAAAGTGAGCTCTAAAATCACATCAGATTATTATTATTATTAGTGAGATGATGTTGAGGAGAACTTATGGACTTGAATTGATTTGAATCGGCATCGCTGACTTGTTGTATTTTTCAAAACAGCATTACTGAAATCATATCATAGCTGCTATCAAAATATTTTGATCAACAATTTTAGTATGTTTCTGTTGAGAAACTCTTGGCAATTACTTGGTGTCACGTATGGACTAGAAGATGACTGTTAAAGACTTTTGTTAGAGAGCTGCACCACAACATACTCCATAATCGAATTCCGTGTAAATGTGCAGCATAAAATTGTAGCAACTGTTGCACATGTAAACGGTATTGTTTAGAGGCAATTGCTTTTTGTTTTACTTTGTTAGGGCAAATAAGATAAAATCAATCAATTGTAACAACAACAACAGCAACAAAAAGATGTAAATGAAAATGAATCAAATTGACTTTCAATTAAAGTGACCACATTTGTGGAAATTTAAAATTCCATAACAATTGCAATTGAAAACGAAATTGAAATTGAAATTGAAATTGAAATTGAAATTGAATTTCTTATCATCGAAGCAATAATAAAAACAAACAAACAAACAACGGACCAGAAGACCATTTAAGCACAATTAATAACAAAAAAAAAAATTACAACGAAAACCACAAACCACAAACCACTTTCATTTAAAAGTACCACTTGATGGTGATTTAGACAAAAAACTTAAAACAACAGCACAAGAAGAAGTGGAAGAAGAAGAAGAAGAAGAAGAAGAAGAAGAAAATAATCGATTTTAATAACCCCGTTTTTATTTATTATTTTTGCATTAAAATGACCATTTGCACGCTGTACTATATTTATACGTTTGAACAATCGACCAAACGATCGATCGATCGATCGTACGTTCTTATCATTAAGCTGACAATTAATGACAATTAAAGTGCCACTGATTTTTTTTTTTTTTTTGTCAAATTGTTCAATTAAAATATTCAAGAAATAAAAATAAAAAAAAACAATAACAATGAAACCATAAAGTCTTGGCCATTGTGGGGATTAAGACTAAGAGTTGAAAAAGAGTTTTTTTTTTCTTTGCCTTCAACTTCTCCTCATTATCCATTCAAAATAACAAACGAAACCATAAATAGCAGTTCAGTTCCAGCATTATTGTCAAAGAGACCAAAGATCACAACAACAGCAATATCATCTACTCTACCAGCAGTGTTAGCCGTTGATTCAAAAGCCTTCTTTCCATATTTGGTATTTAATTGTATTTTTTTTTATTGTTGTTGTTGTTGTTGTCGTTATTACAATATTGAGTTGCCTTAAATGTACGAAAGAGCCAAGAAAAGGAGACAAAATTAAACAAAAATTGGGTCAAATTGCAATGATGTTGACTTGTTGGCTGGCAATTTTATGTTGGCAGTGGGTTTTTCAGTTGTTATTACCGTGACAGAAAAACAGAAAAGAAATCACTAATTGCAGCGAGGGTGGCGTGATAATTTGTGGATATGTTTTCAAATACTTTAAAGCAAAAGGATTCTCCACCAAAGTTTTATTAAGTACAACTTAAGTATCAATTGTTGTTGTTGATTGATTTGAAAATGTAAAAACGGCCTGTGATGTTTTTTATTGAGGACAGTCATATAGGTTTCTGGATCACTATGTTCCAGTGCCATCCTTATTATGGATAAATGGCTGTTTAGTAGCAAAGTATTATCTGAGAATGTAGAGACCTAATCGGACAGCCAGATTGTCATAAAACCAGTCTCGAATACCATACCGATGTTCAAACTTGTCCATCAATGTCGCCTATTTTTCTGCAAAATATCAAGTTTTTTCGAAGATTTTCAAGTTAAGTTACTTTGCATATCAATATACCTCCAAACTGTGTTGCAAATGAATTAATCAGATCAGGTACCAAACCCACTATATGATCCATACGATGAGACTCGAAATTAAGAATCAGAACTCTTCCCAGAGCTAACACTTTCTGGGTAGATGGCAGAACCAAGACCGTTGAATGAATTTTAGTCTGAAGAGTACAAAGATCTTTACTGTGTGACAGTGTCCCAAGCACTTAGAAGTGCAATCACTGTTAATTACTAGAAGATTTATTTTGTTGGGATAAAGAGCAGTAGCTTAAAGAGCTTGAATTATACCCAGCAATATGTGTTTAAATTGAGTAGGTAAGAATTTTTTTTTATCTTTTATTTAAATTTTTTAAAATCCCCTTCCAAATTATTCATCCAGTAAGGCCCTGATCCTTGATATATAAGGAACAAAACATACGCAACGTCAGTCAATCTTCATCTTCACCACAACATCTAATGCAACAATATTTTAATTTTTGGAAATTATTTCTCGGAAATGACAGATGGCAACACTATCAGTCTAGAACCATCTTTAGTAGACCAATCTCTTGCTTAGCTGAAAATCCTTAATGAAAGAAATAAGGACATATTTCGTGACATTAAAATTTTCCCTTTCGTCCAAATATCTGTAGTAAGACGTTAACTCCCGTATGATGTATTCAATTCTGCTGAATACTGTACTGTAAGGAGAGCAATTAAAATGCTGCAAATATGTTGATAAAAGATTTTTATATTCTTAGTTTGTAAAAGAAAATTTTGTATGACTCAAAAGTGGTATAAAGAGTAAGTAATTCAATTCGACGTATAGTCCTTGATAAGATAAACTTGTAAGTTTTGAGATTTCAATATCAACGCCTCCTTAATTGTAATTAAAAAAAATCAGTTGACATTGCAACCAATTAAGCACACATTTTGAATTTTTTTTTTCTCTAAATTCATTGCAAACAGAGTGATTACTTTTAATTTCATTAACAACCCTAAATCACCTTGAGTTCAATGGCACTGATAAAGAAACCCTCGCATAAAAGCATTCTTGTGAATATCAAGAAAATCAAGTTTCTCCAATGATTGCTGGCTGAATCTGAATAGAAAAACAAAACAAAAATTATAAAACGTTTAACCACCACTCGATTCGATTCAATTCGATTCTATTCGATTCGACTCCATTCCAATCGACTCACCTTAACTCCAAACGACTTATAACTGTTTTGCAAATTTTTTTCCAATTTTTTTTTTTCTGGGTACAACAAGCCACTTGGATAAGCTTTTTTCATTCCTTAAAAAAAACATTTTTTTTTTTTTGCTTTTTCTTACAGTCATCCACTCAATGGCCACCTACACAAAGTGTTTAGAATTTGCAAATTCAATGCAAAAAAAAAAAAAATTTTGGAAAAAAAAATTTGTAAATATTGTGAGATTTTTTGTTGCGAATTTTATGCCCGTATTAGCATAGAAAATGCAAAATTAAATGAGAAGAAAAAAAAAATCAAATGAAATAAAATCATTAACAGGAAATTGTCAATTATTTTTTTTAAGTTTTTTTATTTTTTTTTTTTTATTTTTTTATTGCTTTTCGATTTTGATTTTGCATAACTTTGTATCAATATGTACGTGGGGGTATTAAATATTTTTTGCATGCTTCAGCTAAGTCCGCCAGTCTTCAACGGATGATGGAAAAGATTTATTTCAACATAATATTTTTAATTTAAATATCATGAGAATTAATTTTCTTATTCTAAATGTTAAAAACTAAACAAATAATATGATAGGAAAGCAAAAAAGTTTAGATTCTAAAACACACCTTAAACGACGCCCTAATCAATTAATTAATAACGATTGAGTGTTTGAATGAATGTTTGTGTTTTCAAAATAAATTCTATTGGAATTTCTAAAATTTATTTTAAATATTCATGACTCTCTACATAAAACATTTCAATACTTATTCTAAACAAATGCATGGCAATTATATTTACTTTCGAAATGATTTGCATTGATTTTGAAATGCATCCTCAAATAATATTTCAAGACAAATATTTACTTTCGTAATAATAAATTTCAAAATATTTCCACAACATTTAATTTATTTACAAACAAACAAACAAAAATTTATTCTTTACCTTCAAATATCGAACCCATGACCTCTATACCGTTAACGTATTCGCCAATCGTTGTGTGGAGACCCCTGCCATGCCTATTAAGACCACATCATAATCACCTTCTTAATGATGGTCAAAATTATTTGTTTACGTTCATCTTGCCAATGCAAATGCAAACAATCGATAAATAAAAGAAATTCAATTTTATTGCATTTATTTATTGGCCCAATAAACAATTTTATTGACATCGTTATCGAAAATAAAACATCTTTATTTATAATTTCAATTCAATTCTGTTAATTTTATTTATTTACTCTCCAGAATATCTTTGCCAATTGTTTGTTCAATATGTCAAGAGTTTCTATGGACAAACGATTTGTAAAACGATAAAATGTTCAGAAAATATTTCAAATTAATTAACGAACGAATTAAATGTAATCGATTATCGGATATACACTTGGAAAAAAATTGTTGTTGTTCTTTAAATAACAAATCTTCTGAACAGTATTTGATTGTATCGAGAAACAATCAACCTCATCTGTTACATTTGTTTACTATAAGAGAGAATGGGAAAGAGTGAAAACTTTGTTAAAACAAAGATCAGAGAGAGGCACACAAATTCATGCCATGGAACTAACTAACAAGCACAGAATAAACACCAGTCAGCATCGTATTTCGTAAATCATTACTTCCTTAGAATCGAACTGAAAACGAAATATGCAAAAATATTTCTTCGGCGACTTCCTCTCAGAAGATTTGTAAGTTTCTCAAAAAATCTATCGTTCGGAGTCGATTTTAAACTGTAATTCCGTCCACTCAGCATAAACAATGAGAGAAGCTAGATTGTAATCCTGACTGCAAGGTTGTAATGACCAATCATCTATGGTTTCTCGAAAAAGTTTTAGCCAAATGAGAGATTTCTATGTTGAATGTGAAACAGACATTAGCCAATAACCTTCTCGACCGATCTGTAACCTCTACAATAGACATTCGCAGTCTCTCCAAATGCCTACACGTTATTTGTTTATAATGTTGACCACAGAATTAAAAAAGAGTGAAATCATAGGCAGAATATTAATGCAAACGTGCCAATTCAATTATACTGCAAGGACTGAACCTTGCTTATTCCCTTCTTCAGACACTAGATGGTCTACTTCGTCAACGAATACCAGATGATTTTCGGTATTCGTATGCTGTTATCGTCAGGTGGTTTTCTGGGTTTCCACTTACAATTAAGTCGCCCTATTTTTAAGTGACCTCGTTCCTATCGTGTTATAGGCAAGAGTTCAACATTTAAAATCGGATTAGGCCAATATAAACGGGGTATTTTTTATAAACAGCGGTTAGCAAAAGCCTTAAGAGAACGTATTTCTGTTCTCGTTAATCATTTCGCATACATACAACCGAACCGACTTTACACAGTCGGCCGAATATCATCGACCGATCCACCGTTTATCGTAATAAGACTACCCAGATAATATAATGATTTCCCAATCTCGATAGAGATGTCATAAAAGATGAAAATATGCATGCCGTGAGCATTAATTTGAGCAACCCGACTAATAAAACGCGTCTCATCATTTCGTACAACCTGAACTCATTATCTGAACGTTTGCATCCCGTGTCAAAGGCACAACATTGACCTTTTGCTGAGCTGTCGAACACAACAATTGATATCAAGAAATAAGTCTTTAAGGGGCCTCACCTCTTTTCCTTACATATCTTCCCAATGGAGCATAAGCACAACAATTATGTGCAGAGAGTTTATGTAGTCGGCCCAAGAGTGTAATCCGGTGTGTTCTCTACTTAGGTTTAAGGTTTAAGTGATGGCACACCAATTCAGTAAGGTTATATCTTTTTGGGTATTAAGCAGTCATCTGTTAATGGGAATAGGAGTTCTACGTTTTTTGAGAAGTTCGCTGTCAGTAGTTTCTGCAAATCCGATAGCTTTATTGGACCTTGGAGATAAAATAAAGAAAACTATCTCTGCTGTAGGCAGGCAAGTGAAATGTTCGCTGTTAACAGTTTCAGCGTTGAACACTTTGATTTGATGTTTAGAACAGTGAGTCCATAGTTCTATTACGTTTCAATTTCTTCGGGTGTATGGTAATTATCGTTTTGCCATTTCAATATTATTACACGCGTAACAGCAACAATTATAAAATCATTATTGAATACAAACAATACGTGTGTGATATTTTATAATTTTTTGCGTTGTTTTTTCATTTTTTTTTTTTTTAATTTATAATTGAACGTTTAAAGGCCTTTTTCATCGTTCGATCTGGATTTATTTTTTTTTTTTTTCTTTTCTTTTCTTTTTTTCTTTTCATCCAAATTGGGTCATTAACAAATCAAAATACTACAAGAGAACAAAAGACTAAAAATAACATTTGAAAAGAAATGGAAAAAAAAAACCGAAAAAAAATTTTTTTTTTTTATTAATTTTATGCGAATATTTTTATTATTTTTTTGTTTTTGTTTTTCTTTTATAATAAAAAAAATAGAAACCAAAACACGTGCAGATAACTCGTTTTCAGCCTCCTGAACAAATACCTGAACGAAGTTTATTACGAAAGAAAAAAAAAATTAATAGAAAAAGATAAAAACAAAAACAAAAACAAATCCTCAGACTGGATTTACCGATATTTGATGTGAAATTTTATTGGTGATTTGAAATTTATTTGATTTGTTTTCCCCCCCCCCCTTTTTTTTTTAATTGTTGAAATTCAATTCAAATCAAAATGGAAAAAAAAATAATAAAGAATTCGATTTGAAATTTGAATTTGAATTCGAATTTGAGTAGATTACGAGTGTTTCAAATTGATTATCAACGACCACCAAGAAACTGTCAGTTTTTCTTTTTTTTTTTAGGTTAAAATTTTTTAAAGAATTTGTTAAAAATATAATTGTAATAACAATAAACAATTAAATAAATGAATAGAATAATAATAATAATAGATTGCCCAGAAGATTTGATTTGAATAATGCTTGAGGGGCATATTTAATTTTGATTAGATACGCGTTATTAAATTGCCATTAAAAGTCTCTTGGAATTATGGGCTTCGAATAGAACAAACAACAAAAAAAAGTAAGAAAAAAATTTAATCTCATGTAAACAATGTAAACAAATAAAATTAATATTCACATAAATAAAGTTCCGCATCAAAATAAACTGACACTGACAGGCCGGTAACTTTTTTTTTTAATATTTTCAAACGCTCCATTAGCTCTTAAACTTGTTGAGACTTTTATGCTGGTAACTGTTATTAAGAAAACAAATAAGAAAAACGAATTCTAAAAAAAGAAGATAAATTTATCTAGCTTCACACACCACTTATATTGTGTGTGTTAATTTTATATATGAGTGGCTGAACCTACAGTTAAAAGTTGACTACGAATGATAGATTTTTGAGAAACATTTTCATGGCAATTTTGTTTACTCTTAGAGTTTTGCCAAAAATCTGCTGAGAGATAGTCGTCGAAGCAATATATTTTCACGGTTTGAACTGTGGTCTTCTGTCTAATAAGTCAACACCCCAACCACTAAGCTATGGCGACTTCACGAATTGATCTTTCTATCTACTATTGTCCGGGACTTTACTTACGATCGATTCTTTGTAATGGAATTTCAAAGAAGTTTAGTGCGAAGCAATCCAGAATCTAATTCTTTGCAGGCACCGATTAACTATAGATTGGATCATATAGAGAAGATCAAACAACTTAAGCTATGCAATGGTGGCCTTGAAGAGAGAACTACTTTCAAGCACCAGTTTGGTTCCTGCTTTAAATCGATGATAGCTGAATCAGCTATGTAGACAAAATTAGGTCATCCCTTGTGGAAATCCAAGCAGACACCATTTACCATTAATTCAACCAAATTCCTTGTGTGGAGTGAGGGCTGATATTTGGAAAGGTATGCTTAATGAAAGGCAAGATAAAGACAGATTTTTCGCACGTCAACTGGACTTGAGGCAATCAAAGCTTTTGTTATGAAATTACAATAAGTGGAGACCAGAGGAGTTGGTAAAAGCCTTACTGACAAAGCATTGTGGACTTAAAGTACACTTCGAGCTCAACATGTAGATTCGATGACAATGACTCATCGATACACATTCTTGGAACCTTCAGGGCATTACAATGCATGGTGGATGGCGAAATAAAGAAATCAAAGTCAAACAATTATCGCAAATTTAACCCTTTAAATGCTATTTCTTCGAAAATAAAAACAGTTTTTTAAATGTCAATTATTTACGCCTATCTAAGTAAATAATAATTTCCATGTTTTAGTATTTTTCCATCAATTTATCATAGAAAAAAATAGCGCCAATCAGTGCTGCAATTTATTTTTGCCGTCTCCGTTTTTCAAAATCATTAACTTGTAGTTTTGAATACAAAAGTCAATCACTTTGGAAAAAAAAATTTCAATTAAATATTTAACGCTGTCCATTGTATTGCAAAAAGAAGAAGAAGAAGACGAAGACGATGAAGAAAAAAATTAAAATGCAATTATGAATGCCGTATTTTATTTCTTTTCTTTATAATCGTATTTTTTTTTCTTTTTTTTGTCTTTTTTTTTTTAATACAAAATAGAGGTTGTTAATGTCAATGTTGCTCAGACCCTGAACGCATTCATACGTTTACAAAAGCAACCGAAACAGAAAAAAATTGTAAGCATCACCAAACGCACCAAAAAAAAAATAAGTATTGGACTGAAACAGTTTTACAACAAAGACGCAAAGTTTACAATAAAACGCAGATAGAGGCGTTTCACATGGTGGTATAAACAACGTACACCATAAAGCACTCAAACTCATTTGTAATCGTACATTGCAGTCGCTGTAAGAAAAGGTTTTGTGTAAAGCAGTCTTTGGAGGTTGCCGAAGTCTAGCTGGTTGACTTATTAGACATGAGGCCACGGTTCTAACTCCAGGTTAGCGTTGCCTAACAAAATGAAATAAGAAAAATTATTTCTTTGGTGAATTTCTCTCATCAGACTTCTGATAAAAATTCTGAGAGTAAATGAAATTGCCATTAAAAGTTTCTCAAAAAATCTGTCATTTAAAGTCGACAAAAATTCTTTTTCCCTAAACTAACGGCAGTAAGTTTTCAAATTCGAAATCTAAAGTTTTACGGAGAATCACTAAAATCAGTTTGTTCCAGTACTTTTGTACAATACTGTATATGAAATACTACTACGGCTGTCTGCCTGCAGCTACTGTATTCAGACTCAATTGAATATAAATTTTGCACTTGATAAGAAAATCAAAAAAAAAAAAAAACAATGTATGTGTGTCTAGTGCATTTAATCGTGTAACGTATAATCGTAATCGCATTTATACTCGCACTAATGATGCACGTTATCGATAAGAAATGATGACATAAAAGCGAACATTTTCATCGTAATGATTGTAAACGTATCAGGAAGTTAAAATAAAACGTTTTTTTTTTTTAATATTTACTTAAGAATGAACAAAAACAAAAAAAAAACAAAAAAAAACAAAAAAAAAATTAAAAATAAATATTTAACGAGTACAAGTGTTTGAAATAAAACAAAAAAAAAGGGGGATTTACAATCAATCAATGAAAACTAAAACAAACTTTAATTTGTTTATTTAAAAAATCGTTCTGCTCTTTTAACCAAAAACAAAACGAAATTCTTGAAAATAAACGTTAAAAGTTTATTGAACTCTAAAGTTCAATAATGCGTTCAGTGCTAAGAGAAAAAAGAAAATTCGTCAAACATGACAGGTAGAAGCGATTTAGGTAGACGAAGACTCTCTGTCAATCTGTATATCCAAGAATTGAAATTTAATACAAGCAAACTCCACACCCTCATCTGTTGGACTACAATTAAAGTATCCAATTATCCATCTCCAGTTCTTTCTCCATAATAAAAGTTCTCAGATATGAAAGAGTATGTTGGGAGCACTATATGTGTACAACACTCTCTTGCAGCTTTCACTTAAGGGGCTTTAGCATTGTTTGGCTTATCGGTTATAAAATTTATCGAATAATTGATGACACTACGGTTTTACGACTAAGCGGGTTATAATCTCTTGGATTGTTACGCCAAAGCAGAGAATGAATTGATTTATTTCAATTGTATTATCCACGTTTTTTAGCTGCGTTCTGGGATGACAGAGATGCCATCTCTTTTCTGCAGAAATGTATTGTGTGTTATGGTGGTGAACTTTACTGCTACTGTTTCTGAAGCCGGGCCGCTTTATTATTTCTTACTGGGAAATTTACTGGCATAGCACAGTATATCACAACCAAAGCGAACAAAGACAGATGGACAGATATAAAGATGAACAATTTGCCAGACACTTAGTCGTTCACATACAATCTAGACTACATAAATGAGAAATGGTAGGTGGGTGATGCCAGAAAATCTGTGATACTAGTAGCACAGCCATCAAGAGATTTCTAAACAAGAAATGACTTAGAATTTCAGTGATCTTAATTAGCAGTAATCTTAATGGCTTAATAAGCATTCAACAATGCCAACCATCTTAGTTTCCACTATAGGGACTTTAACAGAAAATTCCGAAATTTAACAGTTCATAACATCTCGTTAAAGTTGGTTGTCACTTATTCAGTCTACTTTGGCAATTCGATATACACAGCCAAAGAAACCGACGTGTGTTCAGTGAATGGGCTCTGAAAGAATTGGCAACTGGCCCTAAAGTTTTTTATCGAAAAACCGCCTTCAGCGATAGGGACCATTTCTAGAATAATAGAAACGCAAATAAACGAAATTGTAGAACACCAAGCCACATGTAATCTAAGAGCTTAATTGCTTTCCTGAGAAAATAATTGGATTTTAAGCCGGTTACATTGGCCAGTGTTGTCAAAAACTATTTCAGCTTTACTCATAAAGATATTTCAGTTAAGCGCATCACAACAAAAAAAATTTTTTTTTTTTTCACCAACAAAGTGATTCGTAACTGGATTATTAGAGTTTAGCGTTGAGCACATGAGGACAAACTACATCACATCACTCTTCCAGAGGCATTTAAATTCAGACAGCAATTAATCGAAATCAAAAGAAAATCTAGGCATTATATTTTAAGACTAAAAACCGCGTTATGTTAATAACAAACTAATTTGAATCCAAACGGGTTCATTAACATTTGTTATTCAATATCTTGTTGTTGTTCAAAGAAAAAGAAATTTTTAAAGTAACTTCATTTTAATCATCATCATCATTCATTAATGTTATCGATTTCTACAATGTATGTCTGTGTGGTACTATCTGTAGTGGCATATTAAAATTAATAAATGGTGAGAAAAGACGTTCAAAAGGTCACCGCACAACATCATCTGTAAGAAAACACTACCAAAACAAATGTTCTTAATTAATCGATTTTAAATCGATATCAACATGGCAGACATAGCGACCACATATGTATATTGTCTCTCTATTAACACGACAAAAATTTAATGCAATCGATTGGCAGTGAAGCGAAAACCGAAAACCAATTCATAAATTTTAATTCAATTTCGAATAATAATTTCCAATGGCACAAAACAATAAATCACCGACTAAACTACAAACTTGTTTTCTAAATTTTGTTTTAAGACAAATCAATAGAAACAAAGCTTCTCTCAATCAAAAATTTATTTAAAAATTTCATTAAAAAAATTAAAAAAGAAATAAAGTCATGCAAAAAAAATTCAATTTGATCGTAGGCAAATTATCGATTTATTTCCGATTGAAGAGGGGAGAACAAATAAAATGTCTTTGTTATGGTTTTGTTTTACACGATCTCTATCACTGTCAATTGAGGAAAAGTAAAAAAGAAAAGAATGAAAATGTCAAAATATTTTACTTCGAATAACATTCAAACGAATTGAATTGATTCGATTCGAATTGGAAATTGAAATTGAAATTGAAATTGAAATTCAATTTGATTTGATTTGATTTGATTTCATGCAATTCAAACGTTTGTACATGTTTACTATGTATCAAAACACGCAAGAAAGCCCTGCGTAGGTAAGTAGTCTGACAAGCTATTTGTTTAAAAAAAAATTATTTTTTAAAAAATTTCAAACTTCAAATACAACCTTCCTGCGTCTGTGTTTGTTTGACAATTTGATTGTCCATTTTTCTTTCATTTTTTTTTTTAAATCGCTTTGATGTTGAACATACCACCACCTTACCTCCCTACCCATCCTTCCTAGTATGATTATTTTTTTATCGGGAAAATTACTGGGGTATCATAGTCTGTCACATAGTATACCACGAAACGAAAACAGATGGACAGACACAGAAATGGACAATTAGACAGACACTTGGGCGAGCGAAATTTGATTCATTCAATCAGTCAGTCAGTCTGTATAAATCGTGTGACAATTATTTGTGATTTGTTTAGACAATCTGTCTATCGTTTTCAATTGCTGTTGATGTTGATGTTGATGTTGTTTTTGTTTTTGTTTTTGTTTATTATGTCTGTATGTATATATTTTTATTTCTTATTTCTTTTTTTAAGTTTACAACAACAACAACAACAACAACAAACAATTTATAAATTTATTTGACAAATTTGAGTGTTTGTTTGCGTAGAAGAAAAAAACTGCATGAATTGAGAATTTGAGAGTGAAAAAAAAAACTGTTGATGATGAAAAAAAAATGGGGATTCTATGGAAAATAAATTGAAATTAATTGTCATGAGATTTAAAAGTTGATTTCAAATTGTCAATAATAACAAACGTGTGATCTATAAATGAACGTATGGATGGATTGTTCTCAAATGCAGAACCTTAAAAGAGTTTTTAAATGGATTTCTAGAGAACATCATATAACATCATTGTTCACTGACGGATCACTCGAAAGGATTGCTTTTATTGTAATTGTAATATTGCTGAAATAATATCTATTAAGACAGCTTTTGAACGGAAAAATGTTCATTGTGTAGGGCCACAGTGCTTACACTGCGTGTATATCACAACGAAGATTGATAGAAGAGATAACAAATCATTGCAATTGCAATCTTAATGTGTGTACTTAAACTTGAGAACATAGCTTGCGTTGTTCTCTCGAAAGATAAATAACTTCTGGAAACTTTATTCATTCGCAAGGAAAGAATGAAGCCACTTTTATAACGGACTCTTTATAGATATACGAGGAATCAGATTTATTTTAATTCTACCCAGTTCACCTTCTGAACCTCATAGCACTCACACTTCGTCACTGGCCTTTAGCTATACTTGGCCAATGCCTGTAATACTTCACAACAGCTTCTACAGAAACTTTATTTTCCGGCCGCTAGGAAGCTGAGACCAAAGATTATATTAAAAAATAATTTTATGAAGACATTCATTTAATGCTCTGTAACGCCTATACCCATGTCTAATAAAATAATAATTCATATTAATTATGACATTTGCGAATTGGTTTCAGTGGTACGAGTACCTAGTAACGGACTGGTACTTAAAGGAAAAAAAATTTAGATTTTGCTGCTGCTCATTTCCTTTTGTGGCATTTTCTCTGCATCACACTCATGATTCATTGTCGATAATTAAAAGGGCGTTTTAGTGACTGCATGCAAATATTTAAATGATATGACCAGCACAATAGAAGGTGCTAGGTGAGTGACATTTGTGATGAGTTAAAGTAACAGTTCAGCACTTATTTACGATCCAAGAATAGGTTTTTCACTCACTCATGTTGCACTCATAATAATTTATGATATCAACTTGGAAAAACCTATTAGCAGAGTATTCATGCGGTTAATTTAGATTACTTAGGACTAAAAAATGTTCCTGGACAGTGCATTAAAATGAGTTAAGAAATATATCGTGTTGAGCAAAGGAATAGAAGTTGAAAATTATTTATCATTGTCATGGATTAGTTGACAGCAAACGTCAAAGGGAACGAAATAGTTTTAAATACAAATAGAGAGAGAGATAGGTGACATGAAAATTACACCTGTCACGAAAATAAAGCGAAAAGACAGACTAAAGAGCTGTAGGGCTATAATATGAAAAGAAGAGGAACCTATCGTTCTAGCCATTATTAAAAGAATAGAACTTAGAATAGCAAGGATAAGAGCATAAGCGACCTCAAAGCCGAAAAAAGGGACATGACAAATAGAAAATACGGTAAATCAGAGTCCAAACCAGGATAAAGCAAAGAGAAAGATGGAGCCTGATAGAATTACGAAGCTCTTTGACTGCTTAAAAAGACAGCGGCAAGTTACAAACGACAATGATTATCCTAAATACTGGCTTAAGGCGAATGCACCACCTTACCTAACCTAACCTAGTCTTGTAACATCATTTAATATCGTTCGATAATCTATTTGGAACAGTTATCTGATCAGAATATATATCTCAATTAGCCTAGTGCAATTGGCTTATAGTGTAGAGTGCTCTGAAATCCGACTTAATCCCTCGAATTGTAATTACTTCTCTTATACTGTTTTACATTCTATTCTGCATTTTTTTCTATTGTCATGCCCATCAACTAATTCGTTTCGTTCGCTAATATTCTTGAATAATTTATTCCCGTAAGTTTTGCATGTGAAATGGCCCATGTGGATACAGTTCGTATCATTTTGTTGGATTTAAAAATTAACAAGTTTTTGTTGTTCAATATTTAAATTTCATAATTAAGTTTCAATAACATATTAACACTCGTCATTAAGACAAACAAACCCAGTGACATTTTGAGGAAAGCAAAGCGTCGAATTGTCTAGAAGCGATCATTAATTATTTTAGAAAAAAAATTTTTTTTAATTTTTTATTGGAACTAACAGCAGCCGATGGCTATTTGATAATAAAAAAAATTTGGCGGTGAATAAAATAAAATTATTTATTCATAGTTTAAGGGGAAAATATCGTCAATATCGATTCGTATGTATGTATGTTCAATTCATTTGTTGTGTTTATTAATTTGACAATACATATGTAGTTGCAATGCCATATGAAATGTTGAAATGTTGTCATTTTAAAATCTCCTTTAATTATAGCCGCATTGTTATTTTTATTGTTTTAAATTAAAATTTAAAAAAAAAAAAAAAAAAAGTTTTTTTTCTTTGGATCGTATTAACTTTCCTTTCCATAATTGTTTAGACGGACGATTGCAGCATTTGCCTCTGACGCTAATCTGTCTTGTCCCGACATACATATCTGCGTCAATAATAGTTTTGCACTGTCGTGTGCTGCCAAACATATGGCATATGGGGAGTCACTCGCATTTTAATTTAAATGTGACGTACGAAGCATGATTTGATTGATCGCCACCGCATTCGAAATAAACAAAACAAAATTGAAAATAAATTCTAAATAAAAAGCAAATTTGGATAGAAAATCAATATTTAATACTTAAAAAATAAAAAATAACCAAAATTATGAGAACAAAAAAAAAATTATATTAAAAGCCTCCATATGTTGCTATAAAAATACACCTCAAGGTCAATGTTCCATCCAACCAACCATCCATCCAACCATCCATCCATTCAGCATGTCATTAAAGACTAAAATGTTAAGAAACACAAAAAAAAAACAACAAAATGTTGTTTCAAACGAAATGAAATATCGACAAATAAAAAACATTTAAAATTTTTTTTTTTTTTTTTTTTTTTGAAACAAAAAATTTAAATTGAAATAAAAATTTGGTAACACGACGCGAAAATAAGGAAATTAAAGTAGACTTTAGGCGACGATTCGATGCCCTAAATAGCCAACATAATACACTCCCACTCATTACAACAAATTTTAAAACCTACACTACATGTATTTACAGGTTATGTCTATACAATCATGACAGATGATTTTTTTAATTTTTTTGATTACCAAATTAAACCAATCTATTGAAAAGGGTCATCATGCAAGCATGACACAATCTTGACAAAATTTGATTCAATAAAATATAAGAAATTCTTAGTATCTATTGCTCAAAACAGATTGCAGATTTGATCAAATTTGGCATTCATATCGTGAAATAGTTATGGTCTTAAAAAAAAATTTTTTTTTTTCTTAAAAGGTCATGTAATCGAATGATAACTACTCAAGACCACTCTGACCAACTTGTATAAAATTCAAACTGTTCACCAAATTGCTGTCAAATGTCGTAAAGAAATCAATTTAAATTCAAAGAATAATTTTCATACTATCAGTGTCATTGGATTGAAAGCAAGTATTGTCCAACCTGCGGTGTTGTAGGGTACATAATGGAAAAATTTAAAAACCATAAAAACTGCATAAAAAAAAACTCGTTGTTGTTGTTGTAAAAATAAAAAACATAAAAATTAAAAAATCAAATAAAATTTTTATTATATTGTATAAGAAAGAAAGAAAAAAAAACAAAAAGAAAGTCATCTTCTAATTGAATCCATAAAAATCAAACAATTCAAAATGAATACACCCCCCCCCCCTCATTAAATTCATAATGTGAAATGCTCTAGCAGCATGTAGCAATGTGGTGCACTGTAAGAAAACTAAATAAAATACCTTTTTAATGCCATATTATGTTAATGGCAGCATAGTTTGATTGTTTCTCCCCCCAAAAAAAAAGGAAAAAATTATGATGGCGCTTACCTGCAAAGACAAAAGAAAATGAAAAAAAAATCAAAATCTTTTCATAACCAAAAAATAAGGAAATAAATTGAAATTTGAAAGAATAATTGAAACACTATTTTATGATTTCGGGATTAAAAATTTTCATCGCAAAAAGAGATTGCAATAATGCACAATTTTTTTTATTTCCGGATCATAACTTAAAATCATATCGGCTGACAATATTAATGTTACTTCAAAACCAAGGTCATCTTAATATCCTGGCTTAAAATGAACAAATCTTTGTACATTTTAGTCTTGATACAAATTCAATTGCAGTATTGTGTGTGGCTTAAATGGCTACCCTTTAATAATATTAAAACATTAAAAATTCGGCGTAACCTAGTAGGTAGCATGTTGGCTTATTAGATTTAAGGCCTTAATTCAAATCCCAGGTCAAATATCTCCAACAAAACGATATAAAAAAAATAATTCTTCGATGATTTTCTCTGACCAGATTTCTGGTAAGTACCCTGATAAATTGTCATGAAAATTTTCTCAAAAATTCTGTCATTCGGAGTCGGCTATAGGTTCTGCCACTCATGTATAAAATGAACACACTCAACACATGTGGTGCGGGAAACTAAGGTCTTAATCCTGACTGAAAGGTCAGATTGTAATGACTAATTATGTACATATGTATGTTATGTATGTATGTATGTATTTAAAAATGTTACTCTTTTTTTATTTATTTATTCTTTTAATTTCATTGAGATTAACATCAATTGCATAATATCTACTGACCGGCACTCCTTTAAAATATTTTTTGTTTTTTTTTTGTTTGTTTTTGTCTCTTTCAAAATTTATTCAAAGAATAACTGCAGCAGCTTCTTAAGAATGATACAAACACACATGGAGTTGCCGACAGTACAAATTCTAAGAATTTTTTTTCGAAATGAATTTCAAAATTTTTAGAAAATTTCCATTGCCTGCTGAATGAAACTAAGGCAACAAGAACGTTAGGAATTTGAAAGTTTTTTTTTTTAAAGGCCTAAAATGGCATATTTTTTCTTTGAACCTAAACTTCCTACGTGCATGCGAGCATGCTTTCTTAAAAGACAAACATAAATAAAAACAAAACAAAAAAACAAAAACAAAAAAGTATTTCTTTTAAAATGTTTCGTATTTCATAAAGTTTAAAAATATTTTTCATTTCTTTAAATCTCATAAAAATTTTTTTCTGTCTTTCGCTATGAAATTTGATAACGGCTTGTGACAGGATTTGCAAACACTTTTCTTTTGACTTTTTGTTTGTCAGTCTAACTTTGTGGTAAAATTCTATTTGTTTCGAAAAAAAAAAAAAACTTTCGAATTGCTTAAGCAGAAGAACCGAAATGCCAAAAATTTGCAAAAAAAAAAAAAAACAATTTTTTTTTGGTTTGACCAGCTAAAGTATGGTGTCCACAACAAAGTTCTTTCGCGGTTATTTATTTATTTATCGAATTATAGGATAAAGAATAAAATGAAAATAAAAAAAAAGAAATCGTCTAAAGAACCCAATGTATGTAGTATGTATGTGATTAGGTGTCAAAGAAATTAATATTGAGAACCGCCTTTTCTTCTAAACTAATAGGCCATGTTGAACAGGGCCACGAATTAAGCTAAAATCACCAAAAATCTCAATCCTATTGAATCAGCGTAAGAACCAAAAGTAGAAAACGTTAAACAAGCTGAAGAAAACCTTGTTTAATGTCTGTCTGTCTGTCTGCTGTCTTTGTTGTTTTTGTCTTTCCGTTTTGAGCATCAAAAATTATGTGAATTGTGAAGCGGTAAGTTTAGCTTTGATGTCAAAAAATCAATATGAATAGGCGTAACAAGTTTTTGAAAATTTTTTATTTTGTTTTGTTTTGTTTTTTCTTCTGCTTCTTCTTATTATTATTGTTTTAACAGATTTATTAAGTAATAATGGCAAGAAACAAACAATAATTCATTCATACAATTAACGTTTAATAATTGGTTATAAAATAGAAAAACAAAAAAAAAGTTAATAAAGCATATTAAAAGCCAAAAGATGTTTAGAAACATAATATATTCAGCAGATCTTAATGGCTTTTTAGGTACAGCTTAACCAATAATGTGAATAAGTGTGTAAACAAATGAAGCAAAAGCTTGAAAAGCTACTTAACTAGTCTGAAATTTACCACTAAGCAAGGCGATTTCATAAATTCTTTGCAACTGATTGGAGTTTCTTAAGAAAATCTTTAAGGGTGCAGTCACTTGATTGTATTCATACCTTAAAAAATTGCTTGTGATGGTGCAATCCTAGGTACGATCACTAAATTGCTTCCCATGTTTCCAGGATAATACAATTCACGTAACGAAGTGCTCGAAAGGATGGAGTATTCAAGTCAGTTAATGAAAATAAATACTGTCACTGGATCTCAAAGTTAGCTCAGACGTGTATATTTCCTCCAACTTAGACTTGATGGAAAAGTCGCCACAGCTGCTAACCAACTGTGACAGAAACACATAAGATGCGTTGTTTCCGTAGTTAACAACTTTATTGCCTCTTTTACCATTCTTACACACTTACTTAACTGGTCATTATAACTTTTCAGTCAGGATTACAATCTAGCTTCTTACATCACCCATGTTGTGTGTGTTAATTTTATACATGAGTAACGGGACCTACAATATAAAATTGACTTTGACTTCGGTTTTTGCCAGAAAACTGCTAAAAGGAAGTCGCCGAGAAAATATTTTCTTTATATTTCACATTTTTCGTGATGTCTGACCGATTATATGAACCTTCGTCTTACGTCTAATAAGCCAACACTCTACTTATTAGACTACAGCGTCATCAATAATCAATCAAAGTCGTTGCAATCTACGTCACTGGTCCTACCTTGCGGTACTTACAGGGCTCCCAAACCTGCTGGGGTGACTAGGGTGACTTAAGAGATAGAACTTTATCTATGGGGTCATGAATTGCTAATTAATCTTCCTCATCCTTTTTTCTTTTTCTTTTCTAGTTTTGTTTGATTTCAGTTTGATAGCCGCAAGACTTTTTTGAAATTTACCAATAACCATTACACTTTATTTATTTAGATCAATCACCCTTTATTACTTTATTTTGGTATTTCACTAATTGTGTAAACGTCAGAATGTCTCTCGTAAGATTTTTATTTTAATTTTTAAAAATACAGAAATCAGGAATTCCGTAATATTTTCTCTCTATCTCTCTCTCTCTCTGACTTTACGCACGTAAGCCCTTATCATGTAAATTGGTTTTTAATGATGGAATGATAGATGGTCGCTCCAAACTGTATTTTTATTGTTAATACTAAGGTTTAAATACCGGAAATTAGCAACTCATCACTACCCTAGTGACGCTAATGCATTTCAAATATTGTGTTTAATTAATGGAAACCAATGAAAACAATGAAAATAGTTGCCGTAGTCTAGTGGGTAGTGTGTTAGCTTATTAGACGAAAGGCCAGGGTTCGAATCAGCGGTCAGACATCAAAAACGAAAATATGAAAAAAAAAATATTTCTTCGGCGGCTTCCTCTCAGCAGATTTCTGAGAGTAATTAAAATTGCCGTGAAAAGCTTCTTAAAAATCTGTCGTTCGGAGTCGACTTTAAAACTGTAGGCCGCCACTCATGTATAAAATTAACACACTCAACGTAATCCTGGCTGATGGGTTGTAATGGCCAATTATGTATGTATGTATGTAATGAAAACTATTGATTTGATTATTGCTTTACAACATTATATGTAAAGTAAATTAGTTTTGAAAATTAATTGAAAATTGTAAGCATTAATCAATTATCAACTAAATTATGACAGTTATTAGTGTAAATAATCTTTTCTTTGTAATCTTTTCTAACCTCTTTTCTAACCTCTTTGATCACGAGCTCATAAATTTTAAAATCTTCACCTCTTTTGCCCACTATTTACTAAATAATACGACTTTAATGTAATGGACTTGATGGATATTTATTTTCTTCTCTATTGTTGTTGTTTTTTTTTTCTCTACGTATATTTAAAATAACAAAAGTATTGGGGCCATATTTATACGTACTAAGAGTAGCATTTGAAAAAGTACAACAAAAATTATTTTAAACAATAAATTAAAGTTTAGTTTGTGGCCATTAGTGAACTAGAAAATGAAATTCATTTCAATTTTATTTGAATATTTCACTAAAAAAAAAACGTAAAAACGAAAAAAAATATTAATTTAACAATAAATAAACAGAAAAAAAAATTACGAATGAAAATAAAAATAAAAATAAAAATAAAAACTAGGTTGTAATGTGTTATTACAGAGGCGTTAAAGGCCTTAAATTATTGTCAACAATTTGTTAAGGACGTCAAGAAACATAAATAATGTTGCAGACTGTTTTGTCTTGCGGCATAACAACATTGTTGATTCGATTCGATTCAGTTCGGTTCGATTGCATGATGTCACACTTCTGTGAGGCAGGAGGCAGAACTAAACGAGACTGTTTTCTTTTCACAAAAATTTATAAAAGTATTGTGCACAGTAAGAAACAAAATGAACAGCTGGCCGTTATAAATGAGAAATAATTTTTTTTTTAAATTAATTTTTAATGAATATTTCAAATGTTTTATTTCTCTAATCATATAATGAAAATGGCAACAAAAAAATTCGTTATTATGAATAGATGATTGCCGAGTTTAAGTCACCGAATTGATCAATTGATCAATTGATCAATTGATAATTGATCAATGCCTTAAATGCCTTCTTTTGGCATCGAAGAACTTTAGTCTAGAATTTTTGTTTCCTTCCATTTTTCAATCGAAAATAAATTTGTATGTTGTATGAATTCAAGAAGGATTATGACCAGCCTTAACTGTAAAAAGTTCCTCAATCTCACATCAGTTATGTTATGTTGTGTGTGTTAATTTTATATAACACTGTATGGGGACCTCCAATTCAAAATCGATTCCGAACGACAGATTTTTAAGAAACTTTTCACGGGAATTTTACTTACTCTCAGAGTTTATGGCTGAAATATGAAATTTTTTTTCATTGTTCGAAGAGGTCTGACCTGAGGTTTGAACCCTGGCGTTACGTCCAAAAAGCCAATACACTACCTTCTAGAATATGACGACTATTATATTAGGCAGACACCCAAACTGAATTTTCTTGTACAATTCCGGCAAAATAACTTGTTAATCATGGTTCCATAGTGCTTGCCGTTGACAATGTTATTAAGGCCAACATCGTTCACAAACTATATGAACCGCTCCAGACAGTGACCTTTTCGGGATGTATTGAACGCTCTTGGAACTCATGTGGATTGGCATCGCATCCAATTTAAAAGTATTTTGTTTGTTTATGTACTCATCAATCACGTATTCATCCAAAAATGGGCCTCACGGCTGAAGATGATTTTTCAATGAAAATTAAAAAAACATTCAGCGGACACACGTCGTTGTCTATGTTTGCTAATGGTGATTTGCTAATGGTGATTTGGACTAACAGACTGAAAACCTTAAAATGTATGTGGCACATGTAGCTTTAACCGTCAAAGTTGTGAAGTCTCTGAGGGAAGATCCAACAGGTTTAGTAAATGACGCATGGAGAACACAATATAGTCAGATTCTTATCAGCCAATTTAGTGCGACTTATTAAGCACCACATGTTCTCATTATCTGGCTTTTGATTTAGAAATGGTAGATTAAAGGACACTTAGGCTGAATTTGATTAAAATTGGTTTCTTAGTGCAGTGCAATGCAATGCTTTTGCATATCGCTGGCAATTGGTCTACTAAAGTAGGTTCTATAATAACAGGGTTTCTATTTGTCGTTGCAAATCACCATAGTCTATTAGGCAGTATGTTCGCTTATTAAACGTGAGGCTATGGTTCAAACCACAGGTCAGACATCTCTAACAAAAACCGAAATATAACGACAATATTTCTTCGGTGACTTCCACGCGGCAGACTTCTGGCAAAAATCTGAGAGTAAATAAAATTGCCATGAAAAATTAGTCAAAAATCTGTCGTTCGCAGTCGACTTTAAACTGTAGGTCCCGCCACTCTTGTATAAAATTAACACACACAACATAAGTGCTGTGAGAAACAAGGCCGTAATCCTAACTGAGGGTTTCTAATGATCAATTATGTATGTATGTATGTACGTATGTAGAAATAGAGACCTATTTGAACGTTTATTAAATTGTAGTATACGATGTAGTTGTAAAGAATTTTACTCATTAAGTTCGATTCTTTCTCAAGACGATTTTGTTTATTTTTCTCCTATGCAGGGATTAAAAGCTCATGCTAAAGAAAACTAAAATATAGTTTACCAAACACTATACGTTGATGACAAATTTGTTGTTTTTTTTTTAAATGTTTTTCTTTTTACACGGAAATTGTTATTCAAATTAAAAGAATTCAAAACCACACGCTTTTATGTTGTCGTAAATCATTTGTGATCATTTCTCGCACAAAGTTTGTAACAAAAATAAGATGAGAATTCGAATTAGAAATAAAATAAAAGAAATTATTAAAAATAAATTAATAAATAAATATAAATAGAAAACACTTCTAAAAATCATTAATCATAATCATTAAATGCAAGCACCTTATAACCTCTTAGACGCCAGTTTCAATTTGAAATTTTGTTTTCATTATAAATAAACTTTAATAATCTAAATTTGTTTTTATTTCTTTTTTATTTTCTTTTTCTTCTTCCATTCATTTTCAATTTTAATTGTGCTGTGAACTCGTCAATCTAAAATAAGACGATAAGAGGTAAAATCCAATCGCATCATGACAATTAAAAAAAAAAAACAAAAAAAAGATCACAATACGAAACGAATTATTTCTTAAACGTTTAATTAATTCAAATCAAAATTTATTTTATTTACTTAAAAACATTTCTATTTTTATTAAAATTTTTATTGAAATTATTTCTTTTATTTGACATTTCGTAACAAACACTCCCTTCCATTCAAATTGGCCTTAAAACCATAATTTTTTTTTTTTTTTTTTTTTGCCTTGAAATCTTCTTTCTCTTCCGAAACTAAGAGGATTTTGTTGCGATTTGTTGACATAACTTGAAATCTTAAAATTTGATTAGAAAATTAAAAATTATTTTTTTTTTATTAAAAAACTGAAAAGGAAATGGAAAAAGATAAGAAACACGCCAAAAAAGAATTCGCATTTTTTCGGCAATTCAAAATCATGCTTAACAAAAAACAAGCTACAGTGGATTAAAAACAAAAAAATACTCTCAACGAGAATTTAGTCATACACACAGATGCTTGTATGTATGTATGTACATTCGTATGTTTGTATATTAGTAGCTCAAAATGCAGAAATTGCGAAGACTTTAATGGATTTTCAAAATATCATGTCCTCCTGGTTGCATGCATTTGTTTGTTATTTAGGCATTGCTGAATATTAACTGGTGGCATCAGAACGGCCCTAATTGCTAGCTGAAATGGGGCCTTTCTTAAAGGCAAATCTGATACATTACCTAACCTAAACTAGACATGATCAGTATGGGTTTTTGGCCTGTGGCGTCGCAATAGTCCATATTTCTTTTTGAACGACATTAGCAAAGCCATCACTATCAACGGCGAGCATTATGGGCCGATAATTACCGACTTCGTTTGGCCTAAATAGGAAAATGACTTGTGGTTGCTGCAGGACAGTGCTATGTGCCACATAACTCATTTCCAATCTTACTTGTGAGTGATTTGAAGGCATGGTCATTTCACATGGAAGTGATGTAAACCAGCCACCGGGATTGAACGATTTGCCCCGTTAGGCTTTTTCTTGTGAGGTTTGTTTAAGCCGCAAACCACAGCGATCCATACAAGTTCGCATAACCCACGCCATCGATCAAATTAAGTTTCATGGCAAGATTATTAAAAATTTTTAAAAAATTGAAAGAAAAAACCCGAGGTCAGGTATGAGGAAATATTACTTCGGCAACTTCCTCTACAAGTTCGCATAACCCATGTCATCGATCAAATTAAGTTTCATGGCAAGATTATTAAAAATTTTGAAAAAATTGAAAGAAAAAACCCGAGGTGAGGTATGAGGAAATATTACTTCGGCAACTTCTGGGAAAAACTCTGAGAGTAAATAACATTGCCAATGAAAAGTTTCTCAAAAATCTATCGTTCGGTGTCGACTTTAAACTGTAGGCTCCACTACTCATGTATAAATTTAACACACACAACTGTACTGTAAGAGTCCTGACTAAAGGATTGTAATATACTAGCAGTGGCGGCTGAAAGAAATCTAACCATTAATGCTTGTATGATAACTGACTGTTTTGGTGTGTAACTAAAGATATCCAATGGTCCGACCTATTCAATGCCTTGAGCCACATGAATCAACAGATATTGACTTTATTGCATGAGAAATTTCCGCAAAGAATAAACAATTGGCCACTATTATTATGCAATTTCACGATTTTAAAGACCATGAATATGATGGCTAGGTTGAAGCATTAGAAGACAAACGAACTTCATTGAAATGATAGTTTTCTGTGTGTTTTTAATTTAACTTTAGATTTGAAACCGAATAATGGATAACCAGTTAGTAACACGATTGTTTGATTGTTTAGAAATTTATTCAATTTATTACCCTATCAACGCTATATCTGGTAGCCATTGTTATAACAAACTAAACAAATGTCTGTAACATCTTTTATTAGCCAATTTATAAAGAAAAATAAAAACAAAAACAAAAAAAAAACCGAAAAAAATAAATAAAAAATAAATAAATTTCATGTCTAATTTCATTTGTAATAATAATAAAAAAAAAAAATAGAAAACACAATAGAAAACAAATCGTCTTTCAACAAATGATCATTAGAATGGCTGATCTATCCAGGCGGTCAACAATTGATCCGACGTAGATCAATGGATGGATGGATCGATTGCTTTTTTTGTTTGTAAACAAAACAAGTGGCTTCATTGTGATCTCGGCATAAATATTTATACGGTTTTACTACCATGTTTAATGACAATTTTGTTTTTGTA
The DNA here is from genome assembly GCA_005959815.1 of Sarcophaga bullata. Classification (NCBI taxonomy): domain Eukaryota; kingdom Metazoa; phylum Arthropoda; class Insecta; order Diptera; family Sarcophagidae; genus Sarcophaga; species Sarcophaga bullata. The sequence goes on from QOCX01000116.1 coordinate 363,462, forward strand.
TTGTTTTGTATTTGATTTTAATATTCTGTGAAGAAATATTTGAAATTTGAAAAAAAAAATTTAAGTTTCGTTCTGCTATTGAAGGCATTACGATGGTGTTGTTCTCACATATTATTTCGTAAAGATTTTTTCGAGAATAATTTTTTTTTTTTTTTTTTTTTTTTTTGTTAAAAATTCTACGATTATTATCGACAAGAAAGGAAAAAAAAAAGAGGAAAAAATAAATAAACACTTCAATAGTTTGCCTTGGAGTGTTATAAAGTGTTAATTAATGTTTAATTTATGCAAATCAATATTTAAAACAAATTAAGCAAATATCTGATGTAGAATTTTGTCATGGAAAATGTGAAGAAGAAAAAATTAAATTCAAAATAAATTGAAAAACATTTCGTTAAAAGAGTTATTTATTCATAAATTCTTTTATAATTTTTTTTTTTTTTTGTTTTTCTAATTCTAATAAAAATAACTTGAAAAATATTTTCGAATTTTTAATTTTTTTTTTTCATATCATAAATTTAAAGAACACCAAAAAAAAGGGGCGTGGTTGTATTTTTTACGAATTTTAAACAATCTTCCGTTCTCTTTGGCAGTGTCGTTTTATTATTTAGAAATCTTTTAGAAAATTATCATTAAATTTATTAAAAATCTGTGTTGTTTGATTTGTCAATTAATATTATTTTTTTTCGTCATTTTTTTTTTTTTTTATTTAAAAATTTTTAATTTTAACATGCAAAACACATTATCATTTAATAAAAAAAAAATTTTTTTTGAAAACTATTTTTTTTTAATCTCACTGAGATGAAACAATTTGTCTTGTTTTGTTTTCTTAGACATTTTTCAACAAAAAACAAAAATTTTTTTTAAAAATAGAAAAATTGATTTCTGTCTACAGATTGGCTGCCAAGAAGCTTTTAAAAATTAAAAATAAAGAAAAAAAATTTAAATCGACTGCGATGAAAATTTAAAAATTTTTAAAATGTTTAGTCTCAATACAATTCTAAAAACAAAAGATTTTTTAACGGGTCTTTCAACGAGGGTATTCTGAACTTTGACACTTGATGACACTACATTCATCAAATTAGACGTCATTTATTCAATTTTACCAAATCATCAAGGACGGATATGTCAGTCAATAACATGTCCAAATAATATTATTCTTTATCTAAATGGGTGCTCCGTTCGGATTACATAACGCGCGCTTCGCCATTATCGTCCTGCCGAGAGCATTATTTGTAATGTGATAAATTAGAGTCCACTGATTAGGTAAAACCATTCGACCAACATCCGTATTCGTTAACCTAATTGGTGAATACAACTCTTTAGTTAGGATTCTCACTCTACTTATGTTGTGTGTTTAATTTTATTCATAAGTGGCTGGACTTACAATTCATAATCAACTCCGAACTACATATTCTGAGAAACTTTTCACAGCAATTTTATTTAATCTCATAGTATTTACAAGAAGAAGAAAATGCAGAATAATTCCAGGCACGTCGCTCACAAGATCAGTGCGTTTTGCAGACCAACACTTGGTGAATTTTGTGTCGTGACCCGGGCCAGTATATATACAACAGACCCAGGAATTAAACGGAGACAACGGCATGAAGCAACTGGCCATAGACTCTAATTTTCATCGAAAAGTCATGTTTAGCGATGAGTGTGCATGTGTACAGGAGAAAATAAAATTGTTCAATGCGAACATGATCCGCATGCGGAGATTCAAGAGCGTCCAATAAATTCCAAAAAAGTCACTGTTCGGTGTAGATTTTGAACGGGTGGCGTCAACAAATCATATTTCTTTGAAATTGACATTGGTCAGGATATCACTGTCAACGGCAAGCACTATAGGTCGATCAATTGGATGATCTAGATACCTATGACATGTGGTTGCGATCTCCACAGCTCTGGTCGCATTGGACATTCTACACGGACGATTTGAGGGCATGAATGCTTCACCTGGATGAGATGTGAACTAAAAACTGAGATTGAGGTTTTTGATCTCATTAGACAATTCTTCAGTCGCAGGTGTAAGTGAGAAAGTTATAAACCACAGAGGTCTTAACGCAAAATTGAATATTTTGGATACTCTTTAGATTTCTATCGAAACGAAAATTTACTTTTCAATCGCCCATAAGCTGTTAACGCTGCAATAGTTTTTAAAACTTTATCGCTAAAATTTTCTGCTACAGAAACTACAGTTAAAACTTTCATTCTAATTATAATGAGTTGATCAACTAAGTAACTATGCAGACTGACAACCTAATGTTGTCTGCTTAAGATCAAGTCTACGACCCTAAGCGAACAAGCTATCATAGTATCAACTAGACTACCAGGGTACCCATGCCATGTTATATAAAGTATTTTTAAAAATCAATAGCATAATTTAAGGCATTAAACAGTAGTTCATAGTAATTCAATGCGTCTTACGTACGAACACTACACATTTGTGTTTCTGTATTAAATTTTAATTAAAAATTCTGAAAGTTATTCAATCTATTTCGATACTTAATTAAAATTCTAATTAAAATTTTGTTTAAAGCACATTGAAAAAGCACACCATATTTCGTTTGCTACAATCAAGCCCTAAAGTATGCCATAAACGTTTGGGTGTGAAATTTTGTTAATTTTTGTATTTAAAAATGAGAATGAAAATGAAAATGAAAAGAAAAGAAAAGAAAACAATAAAAAAAAATGTGTGAATAAAATATAAGAAAATATAATAATTTTTATTGTTAAAATGTAAACAAATCAGAAAATATTATTAAAAAATAATAATAACAACAACAATAGATGTCTACTTTAAGGTTAAAAAGATTGCACCCACATTCACAAAAAAAAAAAAAAAAAAAAAAAAAAAAAAAGGAGTGGAGAGGAGAGGAGAGGAGAGAGAAAATAAAGAATATTTCCTAATTACTGCCAATAAAAAAATATTTGCATATCAATTTGTGGAATAAAATTATCAGCTTTTTTTTTATTATTTGAAATAAAAATAATTTTTTTAATAATTGTGTTGTTGCTTTATTGGGTTCACAATATTTTTATTGTTTTTGTTTTTTTTTTTTATAAATTATTATGGAAAAAAGCGAAAACATTTTATGCATGGGAATATTGCAACTATTAACCCAACCATATGGCAGCAAATACAGAGTAATAAACCTTTAAAAAATTTATTCAAACAAAATTCTCTGTCTGTCTGTCTGTCTGCTGTCGCAACATATTTTTTTTTTCGTTTTTTTTTAATAATTGTTGCTGATTGTTTCATTGGCCATAAAATATTTACAAAAGTGTTTTGACGAATTCTTCATGTGACTGAATTTAAAGTACCGGCCCCAAAAAAAAATTTTGTTCGATAATTGTGTTTAATTTTTTATTTTTTTCGTTTTTTTTTTTGGTTTCTTTTTGCTTATAAAATAAAATAAACAATAAAAAGAAACCCAGAAAATTAAATAAAAAATTTTATTTGAATAGACAGACAGTCTGTTTGTTAGTCAGTCATCAGTCAATCAGCCGACCAACCATACGGTCTCTGTAAAAAAAAATAAAATAACAAAAACAACAACAAAAAAGTTCCAAATAAAAGTAAAAAGCACGAGTGAGAAAAAAAGTGAAATTATTTGCGTTCATTGACTTTTAATTGAACGGAAAAATAAATTAAAAAAAATTAAATTTTTTTTCTCTTCTTTTTAAACGAACGAAAGAAACAAAATTTTGTTACAAAAAAAAAAAAATTAAAAAAAATTAAAAAAAAAACATCGACACAAATATTTATTTAAAAAATTTCGTCTGTTCAAGTCTCTTTTCTCTGACATGAAACATATGGGAACGTATGAAATAATTTTTTTGTTTCTTTTTTAAACATTTTCTTGTTCTGGAAGAAAGAATGAAACACCGAAGGTCGAGACACTAAATGCACTACGCGGCAGAAACATTTTCCGAAAGTAAGGTTTGGAGGAACATGGTCAGTACAGAGACTACGTTCAGCTGTGGCTTCACAATGGGCCGCTATACGCGCTCAAATGAGCTTTTGATATCAAAGCTAACACTCAAACCTAAGTACCTACTAATATTAGCATGTTTGATCAATAAAGAATCCGCGAATTAGCAAATATTCTTAAGTAAACTGTACAATTTGAATGACTTCTCTCTCTCTCTCTCTCTCTCTCTCGCTCTCTCTCTCGATATAGTACCCATTACTGTTGGGAAAAGGAAAACTTACTTCCGAACATTAGCTAATCGAATAAGGATTACTGGCCTATCTTTTAGTCTTTGTTGCGCAATCGTATTCATGTCTCTTTTGTAGACCAAAGCGTCTTTCTCTTATAGGGTATTACTAAATGACAAGCAAAGATATTGAACGTGCCTTCTCACTGCATGCAATGCCATATCACATAATCTTAACAATAGGCTTCTGTACGAGTATTCTCGTCATGATCTTTCATCTTATTACATGAGTAATTAATAATCTCTCTGTCACAGGATAATTACAGCAGTGATAAAGAGGTATAGAAGGGATCTAACAACATCCATTAGATTTGTCTTAACGGATTTAAAGGAGTGTGACAATGCAAAGAATGGATGAATGAATAATAAACGCACCATGCCTTAACTAGTGTCGTCAATTGTCTGCGACTTACTCATGTGTAACTTACTGGGTAGATAATTAGAGTGTCATTATTTTATTGTAACATTTAGAAATTAGAAAATCTCACCCATAAGAATGATTAACTGAGCCTATCATTTAAATTTAACAAAAGCTTGATTAAATCGTCACCTTAAACAATCACATTTGAAGCTGTTCCCTCGAAAAATTAATTTTCGATTACCATTCAGTGGAAGCTACAAATCAATACCTGATTAGGTCTTTAGTATATTTTATCGTATTTTTTTAATCAATTAAATAAGAAAAAAAAATAGAAAAGATCTCGTTGTTCCACTTAATTGACTCTGAATTTTTTTTTTTTTTGTTCATTTTGATTTTAGAATCTCGTTGATTTGTTTGTTAATTTTGATTTGATATTTAAATTCAATTTAAATTTATTTTAGCTGGCAAGTTTTTAATTAATAAACAATTTTATAAATTAATTAAAATTTTTTTTCTCATTTTAATTCAAGAATTTTACATTGAAACTCGTTTATATCGTCAAAAAAAAAAACAAAAACAAAAAAAAATCATCATCATCAATCAGCCTTTTTGTGTGATGTTTTTACGGCAAATCGTTGAAGAACAAAAACAAAAAAATTATGTGCCTGTACATTGCATGGATGAAAGTCCTGGCCTTTCTTAACAATTTCTTTGTTGGATTTTATAGTTTTTATTGTATTTTCTTTCAAATAAAAGGAGATTTTTGTTTTCTCTTTAATTTTATTTTTTCTCTTTAGGATTTTTCTTTTGTTTTAATGGAAATTTTTTACGTTTTCCATTGAAAATGTCATTAACATTTACGATTTTCAGTGGATTTGTTTATTTTGAAAAACTTTATGTGTAGTCCAGCTGGATAACAAAGACTACTAATAGGAGGATGGTAGGTCAGTAAGGTCAGTGAATAAATATTTTCTTTCACTTCAGAAGAAAAATTTTAAATTCTAATTTCTAATAACGAAGAAGAAGGGTTTCGCCTTATAAAGATTAGAGTGTTGGAATACCTAAACAACCCAGGTTCGAACGCAGATGAATCGTACAATTTTTAATATGGCTTAACGTAAAAATATTTCAATTCATACAGAAACAATTCAGTACTACTACTAATGCTGCTGCTAATACTACTGCTAATGCTTCTACTACTACTGCTACTACTACTGCCACTACTACTGCTTCGGCTACTACTACTACTACTACTACTACTATTACTACTACTTATACTTCTACTATTGCTTCTACTACTACTACTACTGTTGCTAATAATACCAATACTACTTCTACTACTGCTACTGCTGCTGCTAAAAATAC
>QOCX01000116.1:369425-392713 GCA_005959815.1 Sarcophaga bullata
TACTACTACTACTACTACTACTACTACTACTACTACTACTGCTAATAATACTTCTAATGCTTCTACTACTTCTACTACTGCTACTGCTGCTGCTAAAAATACTACTACTGCTTCTACTACTTCTTACTCATTACTACTACTTACTACTACTACTACTACTACTACTACTACTACTACTAATACTACTACTACTGCTTATATTTCTACTACTGCTTCTACTACTACTATTACTACTACTACTGCTGCTGCTAATACTACTACTACAACTGCTAATACTACTACTACTACTACTACTACTACTGGTGCTGCTCATACTACTACTACTACTACTGCTTTTGCTACTACTACAACTGCTAATACTACTACTACTACTACTACTACTACTACTACTACTACTACTACTATTCATTCCCAAAGGAAAATGTCTTCCATTACTGACATCATTGGAAAAGTCAAAGAGTACTACCTCAAGAGACAAAGTAGAATCCAATAAGCGTAATGTGTTATCCTAACAACGTAAAAATTAGAATATATTTACGCCATAAAAAGGGCGGTAAATCGCTTATGTGATCTCTTCTTCTATATCTCAATACATTTAGTGGCTGAAGCTTCTAACTCTTATACCAAAAAATTCAAGCCTGAAGCATAATTTGGAAAACGAACTCACTACGAATGTTATGATATTGCAGACAAAGTGCTTGTAATACATCGGTTCTGGAAAATATAGAGACTTACATAAATGGCAGAAGGTAATTTAAAATATGATCAACGTGTATAGCCAGAATGAATTAAGAAACAAATGGGTATGGTATTCAAAGCAGGATTTTGGAAATACAATAAAACTGATACGTCAGTTAAATTACAGATCACTGCACGCACTTATGTTAGAGTGTGTAGACAATGAGATTTGCGAGAGCTGTCTTCGTGCCAAATTTATATAGAAATGCTTGTGCGTTTATGTTCTAAAGTGTGTTCGTAACATATGTACGAACCAAACTACTGAACTAGGACATCAAATGATGGACTTCTTTTCTAATTCAACCTAATAATGTGGCATGATATTCAAATCGATCCAATTGTACATTTCTCAATATTTTTGCTTTGAATGGACGATACCGCACCTATCAAATAGATCAAGATCAAGATCAAATAGCTCGACCGTATATAGTTGTCAAACAAACCAATAAACCTGCAATCGTCTTTATATATGTATGATGTATGCATGTAGATATGCTTCCATTACCTTGGAAATCTCCATAAATAGAATTATACACTCTTTTTAACTATCTTCCATATTTGGATTCCAGTTTCCTATACATTTTTTTTATTTTTATTTTTATTTCGTTTGTTGAATTCTAGTTTCATCTCTCGCTATCATTGAAATTGAAATGAACATCTGCCGATTGGCAGTATATTTTAATGAAATATTTGCATCTCTAGTTTCTAGTGATTAAATTAGTTCAGCTTTATTTGCCTGTTAAAGAAATAATTTTTGTTTTTATTGTTGTTTTATATGATTTATAGTCATTTGATACGCTTGCAGGCGGACAGGTTTATTAAGAAATAAAAATAAAAAAAATTAATTGGATTTGAAAAGGAATATGGCCTGCCTGCCTGCCTGCCCGTTTACATATTTGTTGGCACCATAAATAATTTTTGATAATTTCGAAAACCATTTTTAACCATATTCATTGACGTTTTAGGAATTTTTATTCAACGAATTCGGTTTTTTGAAATTTATTTGATTTAACTTCTGCATAAATCTGCCAGCGAATGAATATTTGAAAATCATTTGTATTCCAATAAATTAAAAGATTCTGTAATTTCATAATTTCATTTCATTTAAATTTTATCTTAATTCTTAATTTGTATATGAAATACGAAACGAAAGTATTCTTCGTTTTTCAAATAATATTCGTGAATATCAAAGACACCAGACAAGAAAATTTTGATCAATCATTCTAACAATATGGCATTCCGATTTAGAATAAATTTTCTTTATCTCAGCATCATTCGCATCTTTCTCTCTTTAAGACAACTTCCCTTCCCAATACCGTTTCTGGGTCTACCTACGATTACGTATAACTATTTACCTTACTGGTCACTACAACAATTTAGTCCGGATTACAATATAGATTCTTACACCACATATGTTGTGAGTGTTACTCTCAAGATTTTGCCAGAAATCTGCTGAGAGGATGTCGTCGAAGAAATATTTCTTTAATATTTCGTTCGTTTTCGTTTCTATTGGAGATGTCTGACCTCCTTCATGGTCGCACGTCTTATAGGCCAACATACTACCTAGTAGACTACAGCGACTTGTTTAACACCCATTCTTTAATTAGTCTACAATGGAACTATAAGGTACAAGGGATAACACCTTAGCAAGGCATTTATCAGTCGCCGAAGAAATATTTGTTCATATTTCGTGTTGTTTGAGATCTCTGACCTGCTAGACTACGGCGACTGCTTCTTTCTCCATTTCGATGTCTAAAAGACAATATGAAGAACTTACAGTCAAAGACAAAAATCTACGTACACCATTGTAATTTTTATATATTTTTTTCCAATAATTTCTACGTTATAATTTTTTCTAATTTGATTCTTCTTCAAATCTACTTATTTGTAAGCACCTTTAACAACCCTAAAACATCTTTTTCAATTTGGAAAAAGTTTGTGTATGAACAGTCATTACTTCTTTGTTTGACTGTATTACAAAACTTTTTACAAATAAAATACTGAATAGAGTAGATAAAATACTTAAAATAAGTTATCAGTCAACGTGTCGTTTAGAAAAAGTTATCTTTCCTATTCTTAAAACCCGGAAGTAATACAATGGAAAACAGTTACTAATTATAACCACAATGTACACCATAAGATCATCAGTGTGGAACAGAGAAAAAAAAAACTCATTTTGCTTATCTCAAAAGCGACAAATATACTCGTTACTGCTCTTTGCGACTATTTTCGCTAATGTATGCTGTTTTTCTGTTAGTCCTCTGTAGTCTGGCTTAGTTAGATAAGATCCAAGACTGTTTATTTAACGTTTTTATCCTTTTTAACAACAGATTTTTCTAACATCTTATGAATTGATTTAAAACTATTGCAGCTATCGAACGATTGATTGGATTGCATTCAATTGAAATGAAATTCATAAATGCACGTCTATGAGGTTGATAAACGAAATCAAAATTTTTCGATCACACCTTGAAAGAATAATTTTTTTGAAGTTTAAGTTCAATTCTTCTTCTGCTTGTCATTCAAAATACGTTTCTCTATTTTGTGCATAAATTATTTCGCGCATACAATTCTAAACAAATATTAACAATTCAAAATATTTCCGTTTATCATACATACGTTAACATATGTACAAGTCAAGTATCTACAAGTCAACATCTGTATTTATAAATAATTAATCTATTTACGTTTAGAAACGTAACAACATAAATCGAATTGGAATAAAAAAAATATCTCGAATGAATTTAAAAATACTTTTTAAGGCTGCTCTGTTATATAAGGTTCCGTCGAATGAAGTGAAATTTAATTCTCGAAATAATTATCAAACAGGGATTAAGGCCAGCCAATTTGAATTGATCAGAATTTAGAAGGAATTGAAAATTACTAAAGGATTGTCATTCAAAATGTTTGACGAGAATCGTCAAGCCAAACCTATAAAAAAAAAACAAATAAAATCTAGTGCACATCTCTCAAGGAGTTGGTAATTCTCAGACTAAAGCAACGTTCTACTATACAAAACGTTCTACTACAAAACCTATCAGTCTATTACCTGAACTGTAGTTAAAATCTTAACTTTGAAGTCGTAGGTAGTGTGTCGTAGGTTTGGTAGGTAGTATGTAGTATGTTTACTAGACGAGAGCTTACGCGTTCAAACCTCAGCTCTGACATATTGGAAAAATAGCTTTCGCCAATCTGCTATCAGAAATTTTATAACAAAAGCTTCGACAGTAAATAATTACGAGGAAAAACTTCTCAAATTTGTAATTCGCAATCCGCGTTAAACTGTATGTCCCGACACGCATGGATAGGATTAACGTACTTAACATGGCTGGCTTAAGAATATTTCTCAATAAGTTAATACCAGATTTCTGCTTTCCATTTTCTATCTTCCTGTTGTGATAATAGAAAATACGCTGCTAAATATGCCTACGAAGAGTTGGCGTTGAAGTTCATCATCCAAAATTTTAAGTTAACATGTCGTACGACTTGTATGACCGTCTAAATTCCCCTTTTAAAGGAAAGAAGAGAGTACAGTTGAGCCATTACTTAAACCGAAATAGGTTCATCTTCCCATCCTTTGTTGCTAATCTTGCCACAGAACGGAAACTCCATTTTGAGGGTTGAATAGCTAGATATTATTGCCTTGAGATTGTGTTGTAAAGCATTCGATAGTCGGTTTTAAGCACCGATTTTAATTTCCATAATTGTTTATAAACATTTTGTGTCAAATTGTCTCAAAAAAAAAATTCCAAAAAAAAAAAAATTTTTTTTTTTGCTGAACTCTGCATATTTTTTTTTTGTGATTTTTTGTTGTTTTTTTGGTTTTTTGCACAAACCAGCATAAAACATATTGAAATACAAAAATGACATGATTTTTTGAATATTTCTGTATTTGTTTGTTGTTGTTTTTTTTTTAACGAAATTATTAAATAATAATAAGAATAATAATCGTTTATTTATTTTATCGATATTTAACGTCGATATATATTTAAATAAAATAAATATTTGCATTGATTTCGAATCATGTGTGTACGTAAGTATGTACATTCGTATGTATGTACTTAAGCAAATTGTTTGCATATCATATTTATTTGTATTGATTTGCATTTGAACAAACATCTTATTCGTTCGATAACCCCTAACTATAATCGATTTAATGCCACCTCCAGTTCTATATTAAATCATAGAAAATGTTTTACGGTAATTCACGAGAGTTAGTGTATCTTCTCCTCTACACATGCCAATACTCTTTCTGTCGACTCTCGTCTATTATCGTTTTTTCTTTTTTTTTGTTGTTACAATTTTACCTATTGTACGTGTTTCAATTTGTTTTTATTTTTTTTTATTTTTTTATTTCTTTTTTTTTATTGTTTTTGCTGTAGTGATTTAATTTCTTTTTTTTTTTCTTTTCTTTTTCTGAGTTTCATTTGCTTTTAGATTTTGTGTGTGTGTGTGTGTGTTTTTTTCTCCTGTAATTTCGATTTCATTTACAATTTTTTGCAAATCTTTGCATAAATATTTGTTACCGTTTTTGTTGTTGTTGCTGGTGTTGTTATCGTTATTGTTTCGCTATTATTATTATCATTGTTGTTGGACTTGACGTTTCGCTTGTTTGTTTTGTTTTGTTTTCATTTCTTTTGCGGAATATTTGTTTAACCATAGCATAGCAGAGTTATATTAGCGCACAAATCTTGTTGTAGTTGTACTCCAATGGTAATGACTGGTAATGACTGTGATGTGATGTGATGTGATGTGATGTGATATTGTGACGGTAATCGTAGTAAAACAAAAAAAAAGTGAAAAAGAAGTAGACGAAAATAGTTTCTAGTAGAAAGAGTAGAACAACAGCCCTATTCTAAAGATCAAGTGTTAGTGTTGGTTTTGAAAATTAATTGAAGGGAAGGGAATTAAAAAACGGAATTTTCCCTTATTAACTCCTACAATCTAGTTAAACAATTGTAATTTTGATCGCTATTGTGACTATTAACGGGGGTCATTGTTTTCCATTATTTGAAGTCGTCGTAGTTTAGTAGGTAGTGTGTTGGTTTATTATACGAAAGGCAACGGTTCGAATCCCCGGTTAGACAACACAAACGAAATATGAAAGAGATATTTCCTCGGCGACTTCCTCTCAGCAGATTTCTGGCAAAAACTCTGAGAGTATATAAAAAAAAAAATCTGACGTTCGGAGTCGACTTTAAACTGTTGGTCCCGCCACTCATGTATAAAATTAACACACGCAACGTAAGTGATGTGAGAAGCCAGGCCATAATCCTGGCTGAAGAGTTGTAATGGCCAATTATGTATGTATTGTTTTCCATCATTACAATGTCTGTCATGTACATTTGAAGGCCCACAATATAGCCTGCAGGCCATAATATGTTTCGGTCTTCACAGAAATAACTCTTTTAGAGTTAAGGCATACGAAACCTAATTTGACAAGTTTTTCGCTTTGAAAACCGTTAACACATTATCAAAGAAAACAGCACAACTTTGGTTTAATAGAGCGCCTCTCAAGTGTTAAATGGGGACAAACGAGTTTCATTTTCTTTTTCTTTGGTTCAAACTCATAATCAAAATTTAAGAATGTTCAATTTAAAACCGTATCACATCCTAGTGTCACATTACCTCATTAACTTATTTTGTTTACTTTGTACCGTCTTTTGCATTTCTTTGAAACACATTTTACAGAATAGGGCTTCTTTTTTTGCCTTCAATTATATACCGTAACGTAATACTCTGCTATTTTTGTATGCTTTTAATAGCAACGTGTACGTGTTACTCGTATTAACAAATTTCTCTTGATGTTGTTGTTGTAGTTGTTGTTGTTACTGTTGCTATTGTATATTTAAATTTTATTTTTTTTAATACTATTAAATAATATAACATTTTAAAGAACAACAACAACAACGATGAATAAGAATTTTATTTGAACTGGTTGGTTGGTTTGTTAGTTGCACGATCGTCGCATGTTCTTTATTTACTATGGATGGATACAGACATACATACATACAAAGTATAAGTTTATGTTGTTTGTTGTTGTTGTTGTTGTTGTTGTTGTTGTTGCTGTTCACATGCAAATATGAAAAGAAAATCTAAAATAAATAACAAACATTTATCGCCCGTCATTGTATGGTTTTGTTAATAAAAAACCAAAAAAAAAAAAAAAAAAAAAATTTTTTTGAATAAAAGTCAACAAAAAACTACACACACTCACTCGAAATGGTAAGGAAAAGATTTTGTATCGAAAAGAGAAAAAAAAATGTTTTTTTTGCCAGCAATTTTTAATTTTTATTTTCCGAAACTTAAAAAAAAACCTTTTTAAAGAACTTTTTTTTTTTTTGGTATTCCATAATGCAAACGCACGCTGTTAACCCATTAAAAAAGTGAAGGCAGTTACTGTGACCAGGTCGCAATAACAATTTACAAACCATATTTGGTAAATGAAGAAAATGAACACAAAATAACAAAAAACCTAGTAAAAACAGTGATTCAAGTAATTAAAAAAAAAAAAAAAAAAAAAAAAAAAAAAACAAGAATTGTGTCGTCATAATAGGTTCTGTAGTTGTGATACCCCGTCTGAATCATTTATTATCGCGCCCAACCCTAACGTTTAAAAATTAAAAAAGAAAAACTAGAAAATATTTACTTAAGCTTTCCGTATTTGTTTTTTTAAGATTGTAACGGTTAAAGGCTGGCACATGGCTGGCTATAATAAAAAACACATTGTGTCCGTCCTAGATCGTTTCAACTCATTTCATCTGCTTGAAATGAACAAACTTTGTGTGCGTCTATTTGAAGAGGAAATTACTTAAAGAAAGATTCTCAAGAGGAGAAATCGGAACCAAACACAATCATGATTGTCATATTGTACTGCCCTACAACTTTAAAGAATAGCCCTATGATGTTTGCTTCAAACCAATAGCCTTGACAAGCGTCATGATGTTTCTCAGTGTCAACAAGAGACAATTCTCCACCTAGCACTTGATGTGCATCCAGAAGTATCCATTTGAGATACCTTAATCCCTCACTAGTTTTAAAAAGGTGTTCCGATGATTCATCTTCAGCATCATAGAATCTACATGTTGGATTCAAAGTAGCCCCTTTTTCCGAATAAGTGTACCCTTAGTCTACAGGGCTCCTCAGGTTATTCGTTGATAGTATGATACAAGACTCAGATCTTCTCTTATTGTAATTTCCCAATAAAAGTTTTGATTACCTCAAAACCCACTCGGTTTGAAAAGAGTCTGGGATTCTCTTTATTTTCCCTTTCTCTAATGATCTCTGTTCAAAAATTCGTCCTCAGTCCACAGAAAGATTCTGGCAATATCACCTACGTGGAATCTTTCCTCCTCTCAAGTTCTTCTGCTTGCTTATTGCAAAGAATTCCCACATAAACTGTAGCCCAGCACAGGTTCACTTTACATGGCTTTTTTGCCAGGGCTTAGTAATACTATCTACCAATCAGAATTCCATTCGAATATTCACCTCTTATAAGGTTAAATCGGAGATAATATTTAATTGCGTGAGAAAGCTGACTCAGCTAGGTAAACAAAATAGGAACTTTGACGCATGATCAAGGCCGACTCAAAAATGTGTCACCGACAAAACTGATTAATTTTCTTAAAACATAATGGTTGGCCCTTACGTGGCCTACATTGATTACGCTTTCCGCTTTATGGTTTTTTTAGAGAGAGGAATAAAACGCATATGGTCTGATGTCGCCACTTCTAGTACATCCATTATTCTCTGGCCTGTTCTGGCGGGAGAAGGAACCAGAGCTCTTTTTTTTTCTTGATCTTTGTAGGAAGCTAATTAGGAATATAATTACTAAACACTGTATGATTGAATATATGGCCACTTATTGTTTTCGCAACTTTCTGAATCGCTAGAGAGAATAATCGATAGGAGTGCCTGCGATGTAACAATGTAGGCAGCTTATCGAGACAGATGGTTACACGATGAATCTGATAGTTTTTGTCAGAAATTCGTCTTTAGGCTTAGGAAGGTTAGCAATTGCATTACGCCAACTGAACGACTAATAAATGAATAACGATAAGCTAAAGTAAAAGAATTTCGAAATTTCAGAAGATCTATCTAGTCTATGGTCGCCTCCAAAGGGATTAATAAGATGAATAACAATTTATTGAAAGTATTTGAAAAAAAAAAACAAAATGTGTCTGCTATTGCCTAGACAGATCAGCGTGATTTGTTTACAAAAAAAAAAAAAAAAAAAAAATTACATGAAAAGAACAGCAAAATACAGACGAACAACAACAACGAAAACATATTGGCGACAATATTTGAATATCTAAACCCAGACGACGAATAATAGTATCCCAGCTCTTCTACGAACAGCTTTGCGTATGCCAAAGATGAATTTCAATTACCCTGCAATCTGAACGCAACAAGGTTGCGCAAATCATTATGTTCAGCTAAGTTGTTTTGAAGAATTTTTCTCTACTAAACCCTTAAGTTGCCCGGCCACACATCTAAGAATGGATTACACACGCTTTTTCTGTTAATGTTTTGGTAAAAAAAAAAACGTATACTCACACGTATAGGCTGAGATGAGTTTGAAGAATATTAAGATATTTTTGATTTTGACTGCTTGTGTTCCATAAATCAATCTTAAGAACAACAATACAATGAATTTTACTGTGCTAAGCAAAACAAATATTACCAACACATATGCAAATTTGATCAGTTAAATTTGATGTATCGCCATGCGCCATTTGAAACTCAAGGCAAATAAATCTTTTTGCATTTTCATACAGAATAGAACACAAACCGCATAATTGTTGCAACTGATGGGTGTGTAGGGTATTTATAGAAAAAAACAATGTGGATATAAAATAAAAAAAAAACTCCTTGCTCAGCATAACTGAATGACTTAAATTTCTTTGCATTGAATTGAATGTGGCAGAAAAATGCCAATAAAATGAATATTTAGGATGAATTAAGGGTATTCACTTCAATAAGTAAAGCAAAAAAAAAATGCAAAGAGTTTAAATTAAATATTTTATCCGTTCTTTGAACTGATTATTTACCTCATAAAAAATATGCTAGAATTTGGCCTGCATTTCCTCTGACCCAAAATGTACCAGTCTTGACTTAATTTTTTTTTACTAAAAATCCTCAGAAGCGAGCTTCAAGCTTGTAATCGATTTCTCTGGATCTACTCTCCTCCTGAAGGTTAACAGTCTAGGGCTTACATTGTGCATATTGTTTGAATCTATCGTTCGTAGAAAGCTTAAATATTTGTTTTCTCCTCTATTTTCTTAAATACTTTTGAACTTCCTTGTTAATTTTTTTTTTTTTTTTTTGTTTAATTATGAATTTTTTATTGTTTTGTATGATAAAGTCTATTATTAAGTTTTGTTAATTAAAACAAATAAAACAAAAATAGAAAATTTACTCAAGATTCTCTTAAAGTCGTTTTTTTTTTTGTTTTTTTTTTTTTTGGTTCTCAGAATGACTCAACTTATGGAATGGAATGAAAATATAATGAAATAAGTAACGTTATTTATAGGAATAACATATGGAAACATTAGAAGGCCGTTATAGTAGGCCTTGCTTGGAATTGGACTGAAACAGTTAGGAGATAAGAATTGCACCAGAATTTATAGCGACAAATGGACTCAAATGGCTTACTATACTGAAATATTAAAAAGAGGAAAGATGCCAAATGGTAAATTTGGAATGTGGGAAAATAATAGAATAATAAGACATGGAAGTTCCAACTATGGAGATAGTTTTGGAATGCACATAGATGTGCAAATTCAAACAAAAAAATAATTGACTACCGTGCTTATTATGCAATGTTCGCCAATCCCTAGTGAACCTGGGTCATAATGCTGATTTCGATCCCTTTTCTTACGATGTCTACAAAGATAACAACAGAAACTTTGACGTCAGCATTTTAACTCACTTTGCTTCTTGATGCCGTACCTCTATTGGCTTTAATCACGTTGTTATTTATTCGTGATTTGATTTGAACACTGCTTCTCTACTCTTGTCATCACTGTACATTTGTCTGTAGCGAGCAACTTTATAAAAGGTGCCTGGGTCTACGTAAAATACAACTTTTAAAGTGTTTGTTGTATGAGTCAAAACCCCCTATTGAAGGGAGAATTCATTAAAAAAAAAGGCATGCGATAATCTGGAGGAAATAGTTTTCTTTTATATACAGGCGGGTCAAGAACGGATCTTAGGAAAATAGCAGGAGTTTTTTATCCCAAAATGAAATACTCAAAGCTAGTGGGGAATCTCGGGAGTAACTTTCAAGCGAAAGTTTGTGCCACCGCAAAATGTGCTCAATTCAACTTGGATAAGAGATACAACAGACAGAACATAACAATGTTATCTGACTGTCAGCTCGACAGTCGGCTGTTATGATGTTAAGTCGAAGATAGTAAGGGTCTGTTGGGAAAGGTTGAATTAGATAGGTAGGCAAAATAAGGTTACTCTGTGCTGCCTCTTAAGTCATGAGGGAATTATCGACAATGAGCAAGCAGATGAGCTTCCTCACCTTCTGTGGATTACAGCGACTAGTTTTGAAAGGCATGCTCAGTGAAGGGGAACATAAAGAGACGAAGTGGGTTTGAAGCAATCATTAATGCATCCCAGATGGAAACACCTTAGAGCATACCAGATGCTGGGCAGATAACTGGACATTACAGGAGTACCTTTCAAAGTATAATGGGAGCATAATAGATGGTATGATTGCAGAATAATAATTATTATGATAAGAATGATTGTTTTTCAAGTCTGTGCTGCACTGAATATTTTTTAAGGCCAAAAAGTGTAGTAAATTAGTACATAATTGGGTACAAGCAATCAAGTAATGGATGCTGTGGAAACAGGAAGAGAAACAATAAATAATCCTCATCGTAAAAGATCGAACGTAGCACACTTTGCTAAAATAATGCTTTGATGAAATCATTTAGACTTAAGCACTTTTGCCACTCAATAGATGGCTCTTATTGGATATGGTATCTATGAGGCTATTGGATACACTAGAATTAGAAAATTCAAAAACCATGTCAAATCATATTTAAAAATCAATAAATTTCCAAGCAAATTCATTGTATTTGTCTGCCTTATCAAGAGTTTTTAGAATTTTTTTTTATGCATTCGAGAAACAAAAGTAGGAAAAAATGAATGTCATACTGTTTGGGGTAGAAAAAGAATTCAAAAAAAAAAAGATTATAAACACGGGACACTTACCTGTTTCTCAACCAACGGTCGACTATAGATGAATTCCTTTTTTGCTGAATACATTTCAGGCGGTATGCCTTTAAAAGAGTAGCGCACTACACTGTCCTCATCTTCCGATACATACGAGGGAGATGATGTATAATGGTTGCTATGGTTGTTGCTGTGGTTGTTGGGTGTAGCGGGTAAAATTTGTGCTGATGATGATGATGATGATGATTCGGTCTGGCCACACATAAAATCCAAATGATGATCACAAGACCGACTACAAATACGCTGAGAACTGGACGTATTACACGAGTAGGCCGACAGTGTTGCTGAATTATTTGAACGCAATGTAGCTGTGGCACTTGTGGATGGCTGCAGCAGCAACGTATCTTGGCAGTGGCATTGACAACAACAGGCTGGTGACATTTCTATTGTATCCGCTGTGGATGTCGATGAAGGTGCTCTATTATGACTGCGTCTTAGCATAGGTGGCGCTGTCAGCATACATTCAGCTTCAGCCACCATTTTTAAATATCGTTTGCACAGTCAATCTCAACACGTGTCAACGTTTAGCGGAAGGGTGAATATTGTATATCGATTGTGAATTGTTATGATTTTTAGTTGCCTTAATGAGTGACGGCTTAAAAGTTTAATTTGAAAATTATTTATTCCACAGACGTCTTTAGCATTTGACGGGGGCATTGATTTGATAATGGATTTTTAGTTTTACTATGTATGTGGGTGTGTGTGTTTTTTTATATATAATATTATTGTTGTTGTTATTATTTAATGTTAACAATATTCACGAACCCTTTGAATCTGTAGAGATGAATTTTTTTTCTTAATTTTTAAAAAAAAATAATTTTTTTTTTTTTTTGTAACGAAAAGATTTGTTGTTTGATTAGAAAAACTATGCCAATAAAAATGGTTTTTTTTTATAGAGATGTAAAGTTCTTTAAAATATTTCAAATAGTTTTCGAGCAACCAAGCTCTTTTTGTAAGTTTATTTTAAGGTATTCAAAACCTCTTAAATGCTGTTTTTAATTATTTTTAAAAATTTATTTTTCAAATAAATTTCATTTGATTTCAGATTAAATAATCGAAAACAAATATAATGGTGTAGGTCAGGCTTTTATTAAAATGATTCTTAGAATCTTCACAAAAAAAAAAAAAAAAAAAAAAGAAAGAAAGAAAGACATAACAAATGTAACAAAAACTTCAAGACAAATATTTTTATAGATCAGCATAGAATTCAAGGTATTACGTGGTCGTATACGTTTTATAAGAATACAACACCCTCTACCATGGCAAGAACATTTTTTGGTCATATTTCTTGCTGCTGCTAGTGCTGTTTGGTTATTTGGTTACCATAAGAGATCATTTAAAATTCTTAGCGTGTCTTGTGAAATTGCTTTATAGCCGGATTTAGTTTGAAAATACATAAATCCACACAAAACTGAAAAACCCACAATTTTTATTTGCAGATTCTCAGATAAGGATATAAATGAAGGCATAAAACAAGAAAACCATGTGAATTTAAATGGCTCCATAAAACAAACCAAAAAAATTCGCAAACGAGCTGTCTAGCAATAAGTATAGTTTGTGGGTTTTTAATTTGTTTTGTTTTGTTTTTTTTTTCTTTTCCTCTCAGTCCATCTATGAAACATTAACGCACATTAAACTCAACTGTCAACGAAATTTTTATTGAAATTTTTTTGTTTTTTTTTTGTTTTTGTTTTTGTTCGTTACTTTTGGTTTTTCAAATTCCAAGGAAATTATAATCGAAAGTAACTCTTTGCGTTCCTTAATAGGAATAAATTTCTTCTTTTTTTATTTATTCATGCATTAGGGATTGTTTCACGTTGATGGGAATTTCCAGTTCTTCAGAACTTTTAAAGACTTGATCTTCAAATACACTTTCTGCAAGCACAGAAGAAGAAGAAGAAGAAGAAGAAGAGTGGAAAAGTTCATATTGCAATAAACTTTTTAAAGAAGTCGCCGTAGTCTAGAGGGTAGTGTGTTCGCTTATTAAATGTAAGGCCTTGCTTTAAAACCCAGGTCAGACATCAAAACGAAATATAAAAAAAAAATATTTCTCTGGCGACTTCTTCTCGGTAAACTTCTGGAAAAAACTTTCTCAAAAAAAAGAAAATTCTTTCGTTCGAAATCGTTTTTAAACTGTAGGTCCCACCACTCAAGCATAAAATTAACAAGGTCAAGGGACTAGTGATAAATTATGGACATAATTCTCTAAGTATAAAGAATCAGGGCACAAAAAAGCTTAAAGAATTTTAAAATAATTCAAGATTTTCTTCTATTCCCACCATGTATAAATTAGCAGAGTACTGCGTACAATTACCGAGTCAATCAGTAAAAATTTAGAATGTCTTGTGCAAATCTTTACACCCGAAACAAATGACAAGCTTCCTAACATGTTGGCTAATCGAGGATAAAAAGTGCAAAAGCTTATGGATTCATAACACATGGTTTAGTGATTATAATTTTGAATGTGGACTTCAAAGAACCTACCGCAAGATAGGTTCTCTTTGTAATCAAAATCAAACACGAACACAATTGTTTAATAACTTCACCCCAACTATGACGACTTGTGCGCCTTTTTATAACTCTCGACTACCACAACATATAAGAGACTAAACAGCAGTGGGCTTCTCAGGGCAAATTGGCTAAAGAGTAGGACCTGAAGGGTGCCTCTGGCAAATAATCATAGTAATCGTTTTTTGATATGTAGACGGTGTAATCCCCATTGACTACCTTGAGAACGGTAGAACAACATAACATACATAATTGGCCATTACAACCCTGCAGTTAGGATTACGGCCTAGCTTCTCACACCACTTATGTTGTGTGTGTTAATTTTATACATGACTGGCGAGACCTACAGTTTAAATTCGACTCCGAACGACAGATTGTTTGAGAAACTTTTCATGGCAATTCTATTTACTCTCAGAGTTTTTTCCAGAAATCTGCTGAGATAAAGCCGCCGAAGAAAATTTTTTTTCATATTTCATTTTTGATGTCTGACCGGGGATTTGAACCGTGGTCTTTCGTCTAATAACCCAACACACTACCTACTAGACTACGGCGACTGCGAACAACAATTCGTGAATATTATGCCAATTTATTGGATCGATTTAATAAGAACTTAATAAAAATGGCCATATGGAGCTCGATTCTATGACATGAATGTCACCATTGAGTACGATGTGCGAGTGTGGGGTTTTAAGTTCGATTCTCGGCAGGGACTTTGGTCTTTTACGCTTTCTTTCACTTGAAGTGCTTGTAGATTTTAACTTACACGACTTTTGGTTACAAAGATTGTCAAGAATGGACGATAAGAGAAATCTTTATCTTTATGTGAGGTCATAAGGTCATAAGCCCTTAGCACAGCTGTTTGTGTGAGACTTAATTGTGGAACAATTTACTTTTTTTTTAATGAACTTTTTCTAAATTTCATCATCTTATACTTTTGGAATCATTTCATCCTTAATTTCCTTTTTGGATTTTCGATTAAAGTTACGTTATTGGAAAATAATTGCCAAAAAGGAAAAAAATCTTTTCGTTACAAATTGGTATTTGAAAACAAACAACAAAAAAAGGTAAAAAAAATTAAATGTTTTTTATTATTGTGTTGTTGTTATTTTTTTTTTTTTTTAGTTTTCATGTTTTCATAATTATTTTCTTAAATAAAGACTAAACGAACAGCAGATCAGATGAAGAAAAAATACAAATAAGAAGAGCAGGCCAAAACATTTCAAAGGCATTGACATTAACCGCGAATTTAGTTTAAAAATCAGCAACAAATTTAGTTTTTTTTTTTTTTGTTATTTTGTTTTTATTTTTGTTTTTTTTTTAATAATTTTTTATTTTATTTTTTTTTTTTTTGTTTGTGTATTAAACGCTTGTGAATAAAGTGTGGTTTAATAAAAATTTCGAGGGTAATTGTTTGAGTTGAAAAATTTTAATTTTTTAATTTTATTTCTGAAATTTTCAACACTTGTTTTAATTCTTTTTTAATTTTTTAATTTTTTTTTCTTTTACCATACGCTGAAGTTTGAAGGTTTAAAGTATTTGCAAAGAAATTTCATGTCAACCGAAATACATACACTTTCCAGAGGCAGAAATAACACGCGTGAAATTTTACACATTTTCAATTTTTATTTGTATTTCTTTTCTTTCTTTTATTTATAATTATAAATATTTAAAACATATTTTTTGAAAATTAAAAAACGTTGTTAAAACACGCGTCACATAAATTTAATAAATAAAAATGCTAAATATAATATTTCACAGTAACGTATTTGGAACCCACATATGATCAATTTATCAAGAAAAAAAATAAACGCAAGACGATATAAACCAGAAAAAAAACTGTTAAAAACTTAATTAAATAATTAATATTTTTTCTTTTTGTTTTTTTTTTATTTTATTTTTATCCTTAATTTCCATAAGGAGGCGGCAAATGAATATTTTTTTCTTAATTTTTTTTTAATTAATTCTCCTTATTACTTGCGTTAATTTCTTTTAACATTTTATTAAATTACTCTCGATTATTTTAAAAATGCTTTGAATTCCATTAACTTCCGTTAAAGTTTGAATTTCAAAAAAAACAACAACAAAAACAAAAAAAAAAAATTTTCTTTCTTTTTTTCTTACAATTGTAACACATTAATATTTTTAATTTTAATTTTATTTTTTTTTTAATTATTTTTAACGTTACATATTTATATCATAACTTTAATAATCATATAATTTTATTAGTCTATATTATTATACATATATACGTTTTATCAACATAATACTTTAGAGTCATTAAATGATAATATATAAAAATAATATTTTTTTTTTCAATACACATATTTCTTCCGAATCAAATTTTTAACTTCATTAAATCATGTTAAATTATTTAGCTTGGCAGACTGAGAATCACCGTATTTACGTGCCATACTGCCGTTTTGAAGATCGTACTAACAACCCGCGTTCATTCTACGCGCTCTTATGTGCTCTTAGAGAGAATTATGAAAATCGTCTGACGATATTTTCGTCTATATTATTAGGATTTGATATAATATTTTTTTTGTTAATTCATTATATATATTTGTGTTAGTGTTATATCAGAATGTATTAATGTAATCTGTACCCGAATTTTTTTGTCAAAATTAAATTAGTCTAACTTGTCGGAAGCTTTGTGAAGAGGTTTGAAGAAAATTGTAGAATAGATTGTATTTAGTTAGTGAAAATCATACTACCCTGATAAATTATCCCTTTAACCAATCTCATATAACAATTACGTTTATTTGTTCCATTTTCATGCCCTTGGAGTGTATCACATGCTTTGCTGCTTGAACCTGTTTCTCACCTGTGTGCTTACAGCAATCAAACATCGTTGACTCAACGATATTATAAAGAAACAGAGCAATAAATTACTTAATAACAGGATACCGGTTGAAATCATTTGTAGAAATGTTTGTCCTATAGAAACTAACGCCCACACACAACAACTGAAGCAACCGTCAGTCCTAGACGTTAAAACCTAATCAAGCTAATATGTTAAGTGTATATGTCTTGGTATGAGTTATCACAATTCATCCTGCGAGATATTATATCTGGCACATAGAGGTAGTTTGCAAATTTCATATATTAATGGCGTCGGTTGAGCCATGTATTCTATATTGAAATAAAAATATTCTATAACACATAAATGTGTGCCAGAGTATGTAATAAGATTGGTGAGAAAAAGTAAGAGTCATATATGACGGCATTACTCTCTTAGAAATATTTCGGAATGAATCGGAAAAGATATTCAATCAGACAACCTGGCCATATCGTCCATAAAGTCCATCGTTCAATCAAATATTAATTATGTTCTCAACCCGTAAACGGGAGTCCTTTCCTACTCATATAATCCATAGTGTGATGCGTTATTCACTATATCTTAGAAGCCCAGCTGAATTTGGAATGACTCAACGTGAGCTAATGTTCCTAAAGACCGCCACCGGATCCTTCGGTTTTCCTTGTGTTCTAAAACTGTTTGAATATAAATAAGTATGAACGCAAATAGTAATATAATAAATTCACAAAAACACAGTCTATAATTCACGACGAATTCCGCGATATGGAGAGAAATCTGAAATGAGGCTGAGAGAAACTTGCCTGTCGAACAGCGATATGTGAATGGTGTCCTGCTGTGTTGATAAGGGCATTGTCGTCAATGGTGGATCCAGATACAAGCAGAGGTCAGCGGGTGTCTGAGAAAGTATCGGAGCGCGGTCGGTGACACATGTTGCCAAAACCATCTATATACCAATGAATTGAGGATCAATATATTTATCTTCTAATCCGGACGACTATACTTCCATCATTCAATGGGATCTGATGCCTGGCCAAACACCGCTAGAAATCCAGAAAATACACATATAACAATACACATAAAGCATTGAAAAATTCCTCAAAAAAAACCCAGTCCATGCGATTCGTGAAGTTCCTGCGAACATGTCATATCAGACACTCGACACCTTTTGCGCTAATATATGAATTCTTTAATAAGGTTAGTTATACTACATAATCCCACCAAATAGACAATATTGCTGTTGTGTAGTACACCACATACACGGTCACTATCGTGAATAACTTCCGAAAAAATGAGGGGTCCATCTAGATCTATATACGTCATGAAATAAATTGTAAAAGATATATTGTCAACATAGAAAAATAGATATAATCGTATCCATGTTTTGCCAATTAACACACCTAAGGCCCAATATATAATATGCCGCTAAACCATATACACATGGAGGTAACTACACTCTGTCCTACTCAAGCACTATGTATAACGATTATAGTCAATCCTGTACTAGATGCGCCTGAACTACAGATATTACACACACATATATATAGTTCCTTATGCGAGATTCAAAATTCCACTTACCAATGAAACATAATCATTTCTCACCTACATTATATCTTATCCATCTAATAATATATATATTTTCGGACCTATAAATATTTTTGAGTGCTATCTGGGAATTTGACCAGTTATCAATGGGTAAGTCTATCCTATTTATCTACGCTTACATCTACAAATGCGCACGTACAAGACTACGATTATAATAATGGAAATTTTCAAAACACCTTAATTTATTAAATAGGAAAGTGAGGATCTATATTAAGACCAATTGAAAATAATACTACCTATAAGAGAGTATCTCAGTAGCCATAATACCCTGTTTCTCTCGACAAAGTAGACCATGTCTTGAATTTGTTATAATTATAATTCTAGTTCAATAGAATAAAAAATAATACTACCCATCCCGTTACTAGAGTCGGATTACATTTTTCTACACTTTATGAATTGTTTTAGAAATCCAAAAACGATCTATATATATCCGTCCTGCCTTTAATTGAATTTCATCCTTGTTTGTATCTATGTAAGACAATTTTAGAGTGTTATGATCAATTCAGACATACGTACTTTTCTATATGACATAAACAGCTTAACAGTTTGACAACATACAACAATACAACAAACAAAAACGATATTGAGACTAAAACTATTATAACAATACAAACTAACATAAACATTTCCGTTCCTGTTATTTAGCATTCATCTCTGTGAGCAAAAGTGTGTAATCAAACACATCTTACACACAAAAGTCAACGTAATCTACTATAATCATAATAATACATCACATAGAGTTTTGTTTTTTATTTGTATAATAAAAATCTGTCTCTTTTGTATATGATGTTTGACCCGTATTGATACCAATCTACTAGTATTCCATTTAAGTTCTAGTCGTTCAGGTGGAGAACAATGTTTGATTGTTGTTTGTGTTAGTGAGTTAGTTTGTCATTTAGAGCGGTAAAATTGCAAAAAAAGATTTTTTTAAATTTATTATCTCTATCTGTAATACTAACATTGAATATAACTTACAATTGAAACCAAAAGTCATTTTATGTTTCCCTCTCATGCACACATTACTTAAACCCTTCTGTTCCTTGAAACTCTCTTTCATCTGCTCGAAGTCTGCTTCGAATGTTTCTACTCCTGAGTCTTGGCCGCTCAAACACCAGGTGGTAAAAATATAAATAGTCGGAAACAAACTGATATATCGGTTGATAAGCACGAGAATATAGAAATGAATGGTCAACATTATTCCTATTTACACTTTCCTCACAACCTATAAATACCTCTAACACCATGAACATATCAGCATAACAGTTTTGTTTCAAAGTTTAATTTAGTAATCATCCAATATAATGTCGCAGAGTCTGTTATCGCTATTCACATCTTTAAAAAAAAAACGAAAAGCAACAAATTCCTATACACAACATTTTGGCTTCATCTTTTACACACAAAGCCCATATTCCAGATTATGTGTCCTCAGTCTAATATACTCCATAGTCGCCGCGTATATTTATTGTATGGCCGACAAGCCAGAAGGTCACATACAGTATGAAAAGTGGCCAATTGCCAAGTAGTAGCACACATCATTTTCTACACTTTATTTATTTGCGTTTTTTTTGTTTTTGCTGTTTGTTACTATCTTTTGAAAACATACTTGTTGATCTTGTTATTGTGTATTATATTGCTATTTTCCTTCGGTTTATTTTTTTTTTTTTGTATCCCCAATTGATGGCCAATTGTATAGTGCTATCTAGTGTGACAATGCGTGAAAACCAAGATCCTGATGCACTCGGGTTATGTATAATTCCAAAAAAAAGAATATACAATGACGTAATTTGTAGTAGACGGTAATTCTTCCCACTCATTATTCTATAGCAGTATTATGGATAAGATCGTTAATAGTACAAAAACGGCTTTTGAGACTTTGAATATTCTTTTAAACGAAATGAGGGAATTCGAATAATAATTTAAAAGAGTTTTTTTTAAGCGCTCTTTGTATTTTTTTTAATTTGTCACCACATAAAAAGTCTTGTACTTTTTCTTTAATCAATGATCTGACTATTCGAGTTTTAAATAATCATATTATAAATTATATATTATGTCACCACATTTTATTATCTCAGGGGAGTACGAACCTTTATTTACATACGTGTAGTGATGTGCGTTATTAACCAGGAACTGACGGATGAGAGAAGTTGTTTGGATTATTTGAGGCTTTGAGGTCGACGAACCTTCCCAACAAACGGTTCAAAGGTTTACTTAATGACATAAGCAAATAAAAAAATGTAAGAATTATTGCGTTAATAAAATAAAGTTTTTTTAAAATACTTTTCAATTATAAATTTTAGTAAACTAATATCAAATTGATTAAACATAAATACATAAACAGAAGTTGGATTTTTCATTGAGTTAAGGAAACTGAATGTCAATATATTTTTACAAGAAAGAAAAAAAAAAAGGATGAGCCATTTAAAAGTTTTCAAAAATGAAATGTAAAATAAAACAAAAAATTATTTGAAATTAATGCCAAAATTTATTTATTTGTCGTTGTGAGTAACGATTGTTTCCGGATTAGAAATGAACAAGTAATTATTTCATACCCCATCACAGGCATGTCGTGGCCTGATCTCACAGAGTACCAATCGAATTGATATCGACCCAATTTGCAGTTAACCTATTTTCAGAAGTGTAAAAATGGGTTGTATCTCGGCAATGACAACAAATGAGTGTTCTATTTGGCCATGAAGATGTCAACATTGCCTCTGGTTTTGTCCCGGACAAATAGTAACTTTTCACGACCGGCGCCTCCACAGCGAAAAAAGTAGTCCCCAACGGTGTGAAAGTCACAGCTTTTTGGCTGGCTAAATTACCATCGCCCATTTCGGCTAATTAATCGTTTGATGCAACAAATTCGTCTATGTATGAGATATGCGCGCAAATTGCACCACCCTATTGAAACTTACATTGTTCACATCCAATACCAATGAAGAGCGGTAAAATTAAAAAAATCGATAATCATCAGGTGGTAGGTCTCTCCATTGACTGTAATGGCTTGCACACCATTCACCCACCATTTTTCAAAGAAATATTGAAGCCCAATGATGCCTCCACTTCTACCCAGCTGCAGCAAAAGTCAGTCGTAATGGTTGCATTAACTTCAGTAGGATTACGTGTGGGTTTAATGAGTCCACCCAGGCCATCTAGTAAAATGAAAACAAAGTGGCTCATGGCGGCTTCAACCCTCTTGAATCAATTGATTCTGCTAGGCGTCATTATCACAGATCTTTTTTGCCAAAATTCGATGTGAACTGGTGGTTACGAGTTGATCTTTGATGCACACTCCCAGCACACCGAATCAAATTTTTTGGGTGTACCAACCGAAGCACGGCTTCCTTCTTGGCGCATCAACAATGAAAACCGGTTTCAAACAAATTTAGCCAATAAACTTGCTATACCGGGACTGTTGGTCCTTCATCTGCGAACAAATTTTGAGGAGTTTTTTCCCGTGTAATTCTTCGAACATTGGGTCTTTTGTTTTGGAAATCAATCTTCCAATATATTCCAACGTTGCTCCAAGTGTAAATCCGATTCATTACGTTGATGGAGATAATATACTGAATTTTGTTAACAGAACAGGAGTCTTAAGTATTGCCAGATTCGAAAATAGCCGAGGGATTGAAATTTAAGCCAACATAGATGGCCCACCCGATACAAGAATTTCTTTTTATTCTTTAGAAAAATTGGTTGTGGTGATATGGTAAAACCAACAGACAAACGGATAAAAGATTATTGAAGGATATTCCAGTTTAACTAAGCTATACCAATCGGTGTTTTAACCACAAATTAGACATGTTAACAAAATTGGTTGTTTTAACTCCCGCAGAAATGTTGTGTATGCATAGAAGCGAATGTAAAGTCAACACTACTTGAAAGAAACTTCAGTAGGCAGTGTTCCAAAAAACACAAAATAATTCACCAAGATACAGAAAGACAGCGGACAAAATTGATGTTGCAAACATTTAAATGCAATTAGTTTTTTACTGTTGTTTGTTTTTGTTAATGCGTCATCTACTATGGAAAATATACATAATACATACCGCACACTAGCATGGAAAACAAACACATCCTAACAAATTCAAAGACAGTAAGGATAAAAATGAATATAAGAAAAAAGCAATTTGGTTAGTGCCCCAATTTCATGCCGTCCGCAATAGGAAAAATTATAGCAAAAAATCCTAAAGAACTTTTGAATTTTATTTGCACCCCAATACAACAATGGAGGGTTTGAAAAAATACGTAATACATAATGCCGTTACAATAATTTGGTGTTTGGGGAATAATACGACGTAACAATGAAACGTTGAAATGTTGTTTGTTTGAAAAAGCCGCAAATATGTAATTTTGTGGTTCAAAGATGTTTTTT
>QOCX01000116.1:392738-438909 GCA_005959815.1 Sarcophaga bullata
AAAGCTAAACAACAAAACAAAAGATTAGAAAAAGTTATGACTCAGATCGTTAAATGTTCTTTATCAACTTTCATTCTCTGGATGGCTACCACCCATCTATATCAGCAAATCCACCCATAACTATTGTTTTTAATAATCAAATAACACAGTTAATTGTATTTATAAATTTTTTTTATGTTGTTACTTACAATCCACTTTTTGTTGTTTGTGATTGCTTGTTGTTTGTGTTGTTTTGCTGGTTCCCCTGCAACCCCTCTGATCCTCCCTCCTACACCATCTTCTCGCCCTCATTTCGGTTTTGTTCTCACCCCCCCCTCCCCCCCCCCCCCCTTTTTCTGCCTCCCCGTTCTACCCCCCCTCCACCTTCCCCTCCTGCCCATGGTCCACCCCTTTTCCCCGCCCCCCATGTTTTTCTTGACGCCTTTTCATTTTTCATTTTCGCACCTTCACCCCCTTTTTACGCTCTTTTTTTTTTTTGGTTCTTTCCTCCTGCCCGCCCGTGTTTCCTCCTTTACCCCTCGTGACGGTTCCTGTGCCCTCGTCGCCTCCCACATTTCCCCCCCTCTTTGCCCATCAGACCACTCCCTACCACCCTCCTCCCTTCGGTTCCCCGTGATTCTAGTCCTCCTCCCACCTCCCCACACCCCCCTCCCTGACTTGGTGTAATCCTATGGCTTTGTCGTTTCTAACCGTCTGCACTCCTTTACATATCAACGAGACCACCATCCAACTCACCCGTATTTACCCATTAGAGCACCTCGCCGTATTCTTCTCCCTTCCTCTTTGTTTTCGCATTGTATGGTTCCCCCGGCTTGGCACGATGATGGCTCTCCCACACACCATCCTTGTGTCAGTCTCCTCCGTTTCCACTCTTTTCCTCTTGCTTGACCTGCACCCCCTTTTGTGTGCGTTCTCTTTGACGCTGCACTTTCCTCCGTCCCTCTCCTCCGGCGCATCTGCCCACCCCCTCCATCCTGATGATCCTCTTTGTCATCTGCTCACACCTTCCAGCCATTAGCCTCTGCTGTTTGCGCTTCTACCTAACGCCTTTGCCAACGCGTCAATGCTATTCTCCGTGTCTCCCAGTCGCACTTCTCCCTCGCACTTGTGTCCTCCCATCTCCTTTGAGCTCCTTCATATCCTCCCTCTTTTTCCCCGGTGTCCCTTGACTTCTCTTCCAGCATCTCGCCATCCATGTGGATATTCAATCTCCCTTTTTCCCCCGCCTCCGTGTCCTTCTCTACCGGGCTTCCGGCTTATTCGTGTAGTCTGATCCCCGACCTGCTCTTTCTTCTTGTCATTTCCCCTCCCCTTTTGATTTCACTCCCCCACCTTCCGGTTTGCCAGTTCTGTGGATTCTTTCTTTTCCCCTTCTCTCCCTGCTCTCTGTTCCCTCTCTCTACTCTCGATCCAGCCCGAATTCTGGCCTCTCACTCAGTGGATCTTCTCCTCTTCACCGGTTCTTTCCTGCTCTTCTTTGCCAAACGCCTTCCCCTCACTCATGTCGTCCGCCCGTTCATCTTCCTTGGTTTATTTGCAGGCTTCGTCCATCATCTCCATCACGCTTCCCTTCGCCTCTCTACCCTCCTTCTCAAGGTTCACTTCTGGCGCTCTTTTACATTGCGTGCCACGTGCCTCCGTCGTCCCATCAGGACCTTTGAGCTGCTTCGCGCTTCCCCCACCACATTGTCCCGACCCCCTGCTTACTTTTTCTTCCACTTCCTGGTTGCCCTTCACGTTGCCTTCACTCCTTGTTACGCTTTCGCTTCTGAGTTTTTTCGACGCAGCGAACTCATCCCTCTGTCTGCTTGTTCCCTTCTCTCCTCTTCTTCCTGGCCTGTTCGGCGGCCCGGACCGCGTTTATTTTTTTCTTGATCTTTGTCGCCCGCTTACCTGCGGAATCTCCATTCCTCACCTCCTGTACTGTTCTGCTCTATGGCCCCTTATTGTTTCGCCCTTCTGCACTCGCTCCGCGCCATGCTCGCAGTGATGCTGTACATTGTAGCCTTCTCGATGACATGCATTTGGTTACCGCTGCCTCTGCTACGTTTTTGTCCCATTCGTCTTTCGGCTTCAGCAGTTCGCCATTGCATTTACCCCACCTGACCGCCTTCAATCATCTTGCTACCCCTGTCCGGCTTCTCCGTCCGCCTTTCGCCCATTTCGCAAGCTCTCTCTCAGTTTCTCATGGTCTCCCCACCGGGCTTTCCTCAAAACGCTGAATACCATTTCTTGCCATTCTTTTGACCCACCCACAACTGTTGTTCTGCTCTGCATCGCCAGATTAGCGTGACTTATGATTTCCACCCACCCCACCCCACCCCTCCTTTCCTCCTGCCCAACGACAAACGCCCCCTTCACGCCGCCACCATACTGACCCCTATTGGGCCTCATTTGAGGCTCTCTCATCCCCCACCGATCCGGCTGACTTCACGTTCACCCTTCTTTTCGCCCCTGCTTTGCTCTGCCCCGCTGATTTCCCTTACCTCTGCCATTGCCGCACCACGCGTTGCTCCACTATTCTTCTTTCCGCTACAAGTTGTTTTGCCGCCTTTTTCTCCCTCACTTACGTTGCCCGCCCCCTACTCCGACTATTCCCCCCGTCTTTCTGTTTTTTGGTAATCACCCCTCCACCCGTCTTCCTCCCCTCTCGGTGCGTGAGTTTTGCCGACCTACTCATGTCTCTTCTTTATTTTGCTGCTTGTGTTCTCCTCCCTCCTCTTCCGCCCACCCTCCTCTTTTCCTGTGCTCCCCCCCCTCTTCCCCCATCCTGCACCTTTTGCTCGTTCCATTTGATTATCGATGCCTTGCACCTCAACGCACCTCCCTTTTTTGTCCAATTTTCCTTCCCCCGACCTCGCCCCCCCGCCTCTTGTCTTGCCTTGTGTTTTAGGTCTTTATAACAACCTGGATCTCATCACCTCCCCCCCCACTCTTGCTTCCGCATCTCACTGCATGACTTCCATTTCTTTGCCTTGCTGAACTGTGCCGCCAAATGCCATCACATGCCTCTTTCGGCTGCTGTACGGGTCTTCTTCACCTCCGTACCGCATCAAACCACTGTCAACGCGTTTAGCATTACCTCATTTTCCCTTCTTTGCCACTGATTCTTTACTCATCCCCACTCCTTCGAACTTGCTCCTTTCTCTGACCCCCCTGCCTCGCTTGACTATCCTTTTTTTACCTACCACTTCTCCCGCAGCGCGCTCAACGCTTGCTCCTCTGATTTTCTGGCTTCTCAACCTCCTCTGACGTTATACTCTCGGCTTCATTGTGCCCTTGTTTGCCTCTACTCGTCGTCGCAGCTTCCCTCTTGTTTTCTCCTCTCTTTCCTCCATCATTTTGCCTTCCTGTTCATTTTTTTTATTTTTGTTTCCTTCTGCCTTTTTCTTTTGTCTGATCCCTTCTCTTCTTCCTTTTTTCACTTCCCCCCCTCCCTCATCAGCCATCTTATCCTCACGCTTCTCCTCGTTTTTTTTTTGTTTTTTTTTTCTTTTGGTTTCTCAGACTGATTCCCATTCATGCCTTGCTGACTCTCATCTGACCCTCAGTAACGTTCTTTACTTATGCCCTCCTCTGGCACACCCTTCACGGCCGTTCTTCGTTACGGCTTCTTGCTTGGCACTGCTCCCCGTTTAGGCGCTATCAACCTTGGCCCAGACATTTCTCGCGCCACACTGGACTCCCTGTTAATCTACCTCTCTGAAAATTCTTCAGAGTCTCCGCCTCCTGTCAACACCTTTTGGCCTGTGGGCAATCACAAATAGAATCCCTAAAGCCTGAAGTTCCCCCCTCAAATGCGATTCGTTCTTGCAGTTGCCTCCTTGTTGCTCTTTCCTCCCACCCCTACTTGGCATCAAACCGTGCTTTACTTCTTGCAACTGTGCCCTCCTCAAAAGTGACACTGGGTCTCCTGCTGCATTTCCGATTCTTTTCTCCGTATGTCTCCCCCGCTCTCCACCGAACTTATGCTCCGCCTTTCGTCTCCCTTTGCTTCTTGCTGCGTCCCATCTCTGTGTCTTTCCTCCGTTGTTTTTCTCGTGAATTTGCTTTCCTGCTTCTCTCCCTTGTCAATCCTGTTACCCTTTTGTCGTACGCGCACCTCCTTTCTACCCAAGTGCCTGTTCACGTCCCCTCCCCTTTTTACAGTGTTTGTTTGTCAATCGTCACCCGCTTACTTGAGGCTACTTCCTTCACCTCCACGGCACTGCGCTCTCTCCTGGGTCTAGTTTCTTTTCTCTCCGCGGTCTACCCTGGATTCAAGGCATTCGCCGGCACTTTTTTCTCCCCCTGTCCCTCCTCCAATCTCTTGGATCTCGGCGTCAATTTCACGCGAAACACGTTTGTGCCCGCCCCAATGTCTCCCCTTCACTCTCCGAGCTTACCAGCCAGATACTACCACTTGTTTCTCCTGTCGCCGAAGTCACATTGTTTCTTGATTGTTCTAAAGTCCTAGTGGGTTCTGTTGGAACCTGGTTTTGCACTTGATACGGTAGCCACACTACCGGTTTCTGTGCTTGCTCTTCGTCCTGCGGGCAAATTTTCTCGCCACTTGAGGCCGCTGCGCTTCTCCCCCTTCTGTGGATTACCCCGCGCTCTTTTGAAAGTGCTGCTCAAGTTGAAGGGAACCAATCAAGTAGCGGTAGGTTGCAACAAAGCCCATCTTTAATGAATCCAACACATGGAAACACTTAAAGCATAAACCAGATGCTGGTGAATAATGGACATTAAGAGTACCTTTCAAAAGTATTAATGAAGCATAATAGATGTGTATAGTTGCTAAATAATTTATTATTGATAAGAATGATTGTATTTTCATCTGGTGCTGCTACTGAATAATTTTTAAGGTCAAAACAGTGTAGTAAATTAGTAGACTTAATTGGGTACATAGCAATCAAGTTAGATGATGCTGGTGCAACAGGAGAGAATATAATAATAATTTCTCAAGTCGTTAATGTCGAACTTAGCCATTTGCTAATCAATTGCTTTGATGAAATCATTTAGACTTAAGCATTTTCTTACTAGTGGCATTATTGATATTGGATCCTATGTAGACCTATTGGATATCACTAAATTACGAAAATTAAAAAAAATGCAAATTCAATTTAAAATCAATAACTTGTCAATGCAATTCTTGTATTCTTGTGTGCCTTATCAAAGTTATTGATTTTTTTTATGCTTCGAAACAAAGTAGATAAAATTGATGTCATATGTTGGGGTAGAAAAAGCAATAATAAAAAAAAAGATTATTAATACGGACATCTTACCTGTTTTCTAACCACGTCATATAAGATGAAGTTCTTTTTTGCTGAATTACATTTCAGGGTATGCTTTTAAAAGGTAGCGACTACGTCTCCATCTTCCGATAACATACGAGGGATGATGTATATTCATGGTTGCTATGGTTGTTGCTGTGGTTGTTGGGGTTAGCGGTGTATATATTTGTGCTGACTGATATATGAATTGATGATTCGGATCCTGTGCACATAAAATCCCAAATGTCGCATACAGACCGACTACAAAGACGCTGAGAATGGACGTATCTAACACGAGTAGTTGCCGACAGTTTAGCTGAATCTTATTCTTGAAAGCATGATCTGTGATTTGTGATGGCTGCAGCAGCACCGTTATCTTTGCAGTGCATATTGAAACAATAAACTTCTCTAACATGGTCTATCTTCTGTGATTTTCTATTGTTATCTCGCTGTGGATTCGATGCGGTGCTTCTATTTAATTTGACTGATTCTTTAGATATGGAGGCGGCTGTCAGCATTACTTCATGTCTTTCAGCCACCATTTTTAAATAGTCGTTGCACAGTAATTCTTAACCCTACTGTCAACGTTTAGAGGAAGGGTGAATTTATTCTGGTATATCGATTGTGATATGTTATTGATTTTGTTTGACTTTAATGATGTGACGGTTAAAAGTTTTAATTTGAAAATTATTTATTCACAGACGTCTTTTAGCATTTGACGGGGGGATTGATTATATAATGGATTTTTAGTTTTATTGTATGTGTGGGTTGTTGTTTTTTTATATATAATATTATGTTGTTGTTATTATTTATATTTAACAATATTCACTTGAATCCCTTTTGATCCTTGGGTTAGAAATCTTGGAAAACAATTTTGTTTTTTTCTATTTAAAAAATAATTTTTTTTTTTTTTTTTAACGAAAAGTATTGTTGTTTGTTTAGAAATATATCATGCCAATAAATGGTTTTTTTTTATGAGTGTAAAGTCTTTAATATTTCAATAGTTTTCGAGCACCAAGCTCTTTTTGTAGTTTATTTTAAGTATGTCAAACCTCTTCAATGCTGTTTTTAATTATTTTAAAATTTATATTTCAAATAAATCTTTTGATTTCAGTAATAATCGATAACACAATACTATCATTGTGTGTTAGTGGTCTTTTATTACAAATGATTTCTTAGAATCTTCCAAAAAAATAAAAAAAAAAAGTAGAAAGAAAGACATAACAAATGTACAAAAACTTCAAGAAATATTGTTTATAGTCAGCATAGAATTCATGTATTGACGTGTCTATAACGTTTCTATATAGATAACAAACTCTCCTAATGGCAAGACATTTTGTCATTTATTTCTTGCTGCTGTAGTTGTGTTTGGTTATTTGGTTAACCATGAAGAGTCATTTAATATTCTTAGCGTGTCTTGTGAATTGCTTTAATCTGCCGTTTAGTAGTTTTGAAAATACCATTAAATCCTCATCCACACATAAATGGATAAAACCCAAATTTTTATTTGCAGATTCTCAGATAAGGTATAAATTAAGGCATAAAAAAGAGAAACCATGTGAATTTAAATGGCTCATAAAACAAACAAAATTGAACGGGGGAGCTGTCTAGATAGTATAGTTTTGTGGTTTTTATACTTGTTTTGTTATTGTTTTTTTTTCTCTTTCTCTCAGTCCAGTCTATGAAACGCATTAATCGACATTAATACTCAATGTGCAACAATTTTTATTGAAATTTTTTTGTTTTTTTTTGTTTGTTTTTGTCTGTTACTTTTGGTTTTTCAATTCCAGGAATTATATATTCGAAAGTAACTCTCTGGGCCTGGGCTTGTTTTCTCTTAATAGGAATTAAATTTCTTCTTGTTTTTAATCTTCTTCATGCATTTAGGGATTGTTTTCACCTGTTGGATGGGAATTTCAGTTCTTCAGAATTTTAAAGAACTTGATCTTCAATACACTTTTGCGACAAGAAGAAGAAGAAGAAGAAGAAAAGAGTGTAAAAGTTATATTGCAATAAACTTTTAAAAAGTCGCCGGTAGTCTAGAGGGTAGTGTGTTCGTGTATTAATATGTAAGGCCTGTTTAAATACCACAGTGTAGACATAAAAGCGATATAATAAAAAAATATTTCTCTGGCGACTTCTTTCTCGTTAAACTTCTTAGGGAACAAGACTTTCTCAAGAAAAATATCTTTCGTCGGAAATCGTTTTTATAGACGTGAGGTCCCACCACTCAAGCATAGAAATTAAACAAAGGTCAAGGACTAGTGATAAATTATGGACATAATTTCTTCTAAGTATAAAAGAATCAGCGGTACAAAAAAGTACAGACCCCCCTCCTTTAAATAATTCAATGATTTTACTTCTTATTTCACCATGTATAAATTTAGCAGATACTTGGTACAATTACCGAGTCATCATTAAAAATTTAGAGATGGTTTGTGCAGAATTCTTACACCCGAACAAATGACAGCTTCCTAACTAGTGTTGCTAATCAGTATAAAAAAGTGCAAAGCATTATGGATTATTAACACATGTTTAGTGTATTTTATAATTTTGAAATGTGATTCCAAATGAACCTTACCAAGTAGTTCTCTTTGGTAATCAGCAATCAACACACCAATTGTTTAATAATTCACCTCCAACTATGACGGACTTGTGCGCCTTTTTATAACTCCTCACTTACACAACGATCTTAAGATATACTAAACAGCAGACTGGGCTGTCTAGGCATAATTGCTAAAGAGTAAGGACCTGAAGGTGCCTCTGCCAGAAATAATCATAGTAATAGTTTTTTGATATGTAGGACGTGTGTAATCCCCATTGACTAACTTTGAGAACGTATATACAACATAACTTACATAATTGGCTCATTACACCCTGCAGTTAGGATTACGGCTGAGCTTCCACACCACTTATGTTGTGTGTTGTTAATCTTTCAATACTAGACTGGCGAGACCTACAGTTTTAAATTCGACTCCGAACGACAGATTGTTTGAGAAACTTTTCATGGCAATTCTATTTACGTCTCAGGTTTTTCCAGAAAGTCTGCACTGAAGATTAAGCGCCGAAGAAAGTTTTTTGTTCATTATTTCATTTTGTGATGCTGACCGGGGATTTGAACCGTGTTCTTTCGTTAATAATCCAACACGCTACACCTACTGAGACTACGGCGACTGGGCGACAACAATTTCGTGATATTATGCAATTTGTATTGGTTCGATTAATAAGAAGCTTAATTAAAAATTGGCCATATGGACTCGGATTCTATTGACATGAATTGTCAACATTGAGTACGATGTGCGAGTGTGGTGGTTTTAAGTTCGATTTCTTCGGCAGGGACTTTGGTTCTTTACGCTTTCTTTCACTTGAAGTGCTGTAAGATTTTACACTTACACGACTTTTGGTTACAAGATTGTCAAGAATGGGCGATAAGAGATAATCTTGTATCTTATGTGAGGTTCATAAGGTCATAAGCCTTACACTAGCTGTATTGTGTGAGACTTTAATTGTGGAACAATTTATCTTTTTTTTAGTGAACTTTTCTATAAATTTGCATCATCTTTACTTACTTTGGAAATCATTTCATCTTAATTTCCTTTTTGATTTTCTGATTAAAGACGTTATTGAAAATAATTGCCAATAAGGAAAAAAATCTTTTCGGTTACAAATTTGGTATTAAAACAAACAACAAAAAGGAAAAAAATTAAATGTTTTTTATTATTGTTCGTTGGTGTTAATTTTTTTTTTTTTTAGTTTTCATGTTTTCATAGATTATTTCTTAAATAGAAGAGCTAAACGACAGCAGATCAGTATGAAGTAAAAGAATACAAATAAGAAGAGCAGGCCAAAACATTTTCAAAGGCATTGACATTAACCGCGAGATTTAGTTTAAAGAATCAGCCAGACAAATCTAGTTTTTTTTTTTTTGTTTTTGTGTTGTTATTTCTTGTTTTTTTTTTAATAATTTTTATTTTATTTTTTTTTTTTGTGTTTGTGTATTTATCGCTTGAATAGAAGTGTGTTTGGCTAATAAAGCAATTTCAGGGGTAGATTGTTTTGAGTTGAAATATTGGTTAATTTTTTAATTTTATTTTCTGAAATTTTCAAACATTTGTGTTATTCTTTTTTTAATTTTTAATTTTTTTTTTCTTTTACCATACGTTGGAAGTGTTGAGGGTCTCTAAAGTATTTTTGCACAAGAGAATTTCATGGTCAATCCGAAATACAATTATCACTTTCCAGAGGCAGAAAAATAACACGCGTGAAATTTTACACCATTTTCATATTTTATATTTGTACAATTTCTTTCTTTCTTTTAATTTATAATTCATAAATTAATTTATAACATATTTTTTGAAAATTAAAAAAGTTGTGTAAAACACGCAGTCACATAAAATATTAAGAGAAAAAAAAATAAATGGCTAAAAATTAATATCACAGTAACGTATTTGGATCCACATATTATCAATTTATTCAAGAAAAAAATTAACCAAGATCGCAGACGAGTATTTGATAACCAGTAAAAAATAAACTGTTAAAACTTAATTAAAGTATATTAATATTTTTTCTTTTTGTTTTTTTTATTTGATTATTTGTTATCCTTAATTTCCATTAAGGGCGGCAATGAATATTTTTTTCTTAATTTTGTTTTTTAAATTAATTCCCTTATTACTTGCGTTAATTTCTTTTACATTTTATTAAATTACTGCTCGATTATTTTAAAATGCTTGAATATCCATTGAACTTCGTTTAAGATTTAAATTTCACAAACAAAATACAAAAAACAAAATAAAAAATTTTTCTTTCTTTTTTTCTTCAATTTGTAACACATAAAATATTTTTAATTTTTTAATTTTATATTTTTTTTGTAATTTATTTACGTAAATATTAGAAATTAATTATTTTAGGCTTTCATTCGATTTATAAAAATTTTATTTATTTTTTTTAAATTTTTTAAATATTTTCTTCTTTTAATTTTTTTTTTTGTATTTTTAGCGCGCTGTCGTTCGTTGCCTCGTACACACGCGTCCAATACTGGTCTATGGGTCTGATTTGATGTCTGTCTTTTCGTCTTTATTATTATTTTTTTTTCATTATTTTATTTTATTTCAGTTGTTGTTGTTGTTGTTTTTCTGCTTGTCGGCTTTTAAAATTTGGTGTTGTAGTAGAAACAACATTTTTTTTAAAATTTTTTTTTTTCATTTTATTTCACTGCTGCTGCTATTTTATTGTACTCAGCAACAAACACTGCTCAGTATACGAAACAACAACTTAAACAGTGTTGTGAATTTGTTAACACGCACACAACCGCATTAAGTTGTTAAAATAACAATTCAGCTGCGTTAAAACCTAATCAGCTAAAGTTATCTGGTGCTTATGTGGTAATACTTTCAATATTCTGCCATTGGGTCTTTCATTAGGCGCGTTGTATCTTAAAATTTAAATAAAACAAAATGTGTGTATTAAGTTGGAAGAGCTATCTACTGATGACCCTATAAGTCGACAATAATATCATTCAAATGTCCACTATGGATATTCTGGGTGGAGGGCATACGATATGTTCAATTCTTCAAGAGTCTGGCGCATACATCAGGCTGAATTTGAATGACGTTGTGAGCTATGTTGTCTAAGCCGACCGCGATGGTTTGTGGCCAATGAGTATATGTGAACTGCAATTTAAGAAAAGTTCATAAAAACAAGTCAAATAGAGTAAAAACACACGAACTTCGTGGCTAGTTAACATCACTTCCATCGGCGATGACCATGCCAGAAAATCACTCGTGCAGAACATCGAATGGGGCTTGAACTCTGCGGCACTTAGTGGTATCCTTTGGAAAGGACATGTCGCTGGTGTTCAGATCATGCAATTCAGGTTAAAAGAGCTTGATACTCGACCTATGTTGCCTGCCGTTGACAGTAATGACCCTTCCAATGTCCTACTCAAATAAAAATGTGGTTCGATGACGCCGCCAATCCAAAATTCACAACAAATCGCGACTTTTTTGGAATGCATTAGATACTCTCTGATCCCATATGAATTGGTTTTAATTTTTAAATTTGTTTGTCCACCTACCCCCTGATTCAGAAATAGGCCTCATAGCTGAATATGATTTTTCAATGAAAATTAGCTACCTGTTGCCATTGCTCCAGAGCCCATTCAGCTAACATACTTCCTGTTCTTCGTTCTCCATGTTCGATTACCTTCAGTGTCTGAATCAGTTCAAGTGTGTACGGATGCAAGTCCAACTTACGATGCATATCTTATACTTTCGGCATATCTTAGCTTTTAATTGATTCAATCAATCTAAAACTAATTGTGCTGCGGATCATTCCGTTAATTGTTTAAAATTCAATTCGTCTGCGTTTAATTGAATTTCATTGACTATATTAAATACAACGAAACTCTATAGACATAAACTAACGACAACGACAACAACAACAAAAACAATGGCAACTATAACAATAAAAACATAAAACATTGTATCTCAACCGGCAAAACGTGTAACAACACATCTACACATCTACGAACTCTAAATCAAATGTCAGCCAGATTTTGTTTTTATTTTTATAAAATCGCTCTTTTTTTTATTTAGTTGTTGTAGTTATAGTTGTTTTTGTTTTTGTTTCTGTAGACGAAATGCAAAATTATATACTCACAAACACATGTTTATGATCTTACTCTCTCCTCTCTCTCTCTCTCTGTTTCTCTCTTAGCTTCGCTCACACAAGTTGTCGAAAACGAAACGTTAAGACATTAAAACGTTTTTACTCTCACTCTCTATTTCTAAGCATAACAGTTTTGTTTCAAAGTTTATAAATCAGTTTTAAGCCAGTCTTACATGCACTCACACACCTTCAAAAATTTTGCTCACTAAACCACTCAAATGTCCCAGTCAATGGATGCGCGTGTGTGAGTGAGCGAAAGAGAGCAACCTTTTTAACAACAACAACATTTTTATTTTCATTTTTTTTTTTTTTTTGAAACACGTGAGCTTATGGAAATATCATGATCTATGCATGGAAAAAGCTCAGATTTCCAAAAAAAAAAAAGAAAATACGAAATTCAAGAGAGAGAATCTCGTACTAAATAGAGTCAGGCTTGGCACTAATCAATCGAAACAGAATTTGAATTAGTCAATA
Organism: Sarcophaga bullata; assembly: GCA_005959815.1. Lineage (NCBI taxonomy): Eukaryota > Metazoa > Arthropoda > Insecta > Diptera > Sarcophagidae > Sarcophaga > Sarcophaga bullata. The sequence goes on from QOCX01000116.1 coordinate 405,134, forward strand.
TCACAGCCTGTTCGTTCCACATTTTTCTCGAAAGTACCTTTATTTACATAGTCACCGTGGTCTACCAGGAAGTGTGTTGACTTATTAGGCTTGAGGTCTAGGTTCAAACCCCAGATCATATAGTAATAACTGCTAACTATGCATGTGAGAGTTATTGCACGCCACGTTCTGATGGGTTTCTGACTTTCAGAACTAACTAACTGTAGAAATCATTTCTTTTAGGGTCTTGAATTTACTGAACCATGATCTTGAATTACCTTATTCGTTATTTCACAAGTACTGAATTGGCAGATCTTTTTAAGGCTATCTACATATCCAACCTAACCATGATCATTTGTTAACAATGTTATCGATACCGGAACAAATTTTTTTTCAAATTTAACACGCGCTTGTTGTTGGACTAATTTTTATTAAGACATTAATCCCTTGCCTGGTTATTTGAAGAGATTGAAATTTAAGCTCAGCTTTATTTATTCTCTCAGATTTCTAATCTTACTTTATAAATTTCTCTCTCTCTCTCTCTATCTCTCTCTCTCTCTCTCATATATATTTCGTACGCTCTGCTATAATCTAAATAATCTCAAAACGCGCCGATACCCACGCTCTTGGCCATTTGTATGGTTTTGTTCATATTTTAAATAAAAACCTTCTTGTTTTTCATATTCGTTAACACTGACTCTCTTCTATTCTAAACCATACTAAAGCGTTCGCAATTTCGGTACCAAGAGAAACAGAGCGCCTACAAATCTATTTTTAATCATAATTTTTTTTTGTTTATTTTTTATTTAATTTCATTTGTTTTAATTTATATTTCGGCAAAGACATTGAGTGAATAAATATTATCTCTCTGGTTTAAATTTGCTTTTTTTTCGAACGTTTTTCATTTTAATTATTTTATTTCATAATAATAGACGTCATAATAATTGTTAGAAAATTACGATGACTATTCAATGTTTAATTATAACCCCCGTTTATGCCACCAGCCAGTAAACGATCAGCCAAGTCCAGGTACTTTGCATTATCAGATCATGTTTTACCGGCGAGATAAGAACACCAGCACCAATACCAACAGAAACTCCACTAGCCAAACCAGCAAAAGCAACATTTGCATACGATTCCCTCTACACACAGACGAACGAGATGATCTTGCGTTTAGTGTATGTGCGAACGAATGTTCTTTCGGAAAGTGTTACGAAATGTTGATAATTTTCTGTTTTTTTTTTTTATCTCGATTACCGGCTGCTGTTATCAGTACAACAAAATCAAAATCAACACAGCAACGGCTGCGGTAACGGTAACGGCTACAAAAAAAATAATCTTTTTTGCTCTAAACATGTGTATTTTGGGCCTAGTATCGCTTTAATGATGCAGTACGTGCGTGTGAATCAATTTCCGTTAATTTTTGTTTTTTTTTTTAATTTTTTTTTTATTTTTTAACTTTCGTTGACAATTTCAAGAATATCAAAGTAAACGGTCATGAGACTTCTTAAAATAATTAAAAATAAAAACAACAAACACAATAACAAACAAAACAACATCCAGAATTAATTTCAATACTAAATCGTTCTATTCCACATAAAAACTGGTGTATTTTCTTTCGACTCATCAAAAATTTCTAGACTGAACGTTTTTCGTAGATTTATTGCTATTCATTAAGCAAGTTCTCCGATTATTCGCTTAATCTTCTTAAGCTTCGTCTATTGTAGCAGATCCAAAAATAACAACGTTTTCATCTTTCACTCTCTAGAAAAGAGTCTTCCTGTGAACAGGTATTGATCGGGTTGTTGTTTTAGTTGACAAGTTTTTGCTATTTTTTATTATCCTAAGCCTTTTTGCTATTTTTTTTTTTTTTGCTATTTTTATTATCCGGCATCCAAAATGGATTATTTCGAGGAGAATGAATATCTTTTCGTCTTCACCCGGATTCAAGCCTGAATTGTCAACTGCCCGAACAACTGCACCGTGCTGTAAATTCCCAAATTCACTTACGAACTTAAAAGTGATCGTATCTGCTTGGTTTGAAAACTTGGTGACTTTCAGTGATCTTACCATAGTAATGTTCGATAATTCAAGCGTAATTGACAAAAGCATAATTCGCGGCATAATAAGTACAGATGGGTACTAATTCAGAGCACATGAAGTAATTAAAAGAGCTAATAATTCAATCAAGCTACCTATTAGCACTTATGCTTTGCGACAGACTAGGACAACTACGAGCTAAAGTTCACACATCTTTTACATTTGAGATCATTGATGCCGAAATGAACATTTACAATAGATTTTCGAATGTTACTCCGTATGTACTAATCAAAGCTGTCTATGGAATTAGGAGCTAGTACACTGAAGTTGTCATCAAATGACCGTAAAAAATTTTGGATATACTTATAGAGAAACTTGGATTTATTGTCAGCAAAAGTTAGGCTTGGACTTATAGCAACTGTGATAAATGTAGAAGTGAAGTTAATATCAAGTAGTACAATCGGAAATGTTTTACTTTCCAACAAGCTTATCAAACTTATTGCTGATTGTCGAAGGTTCAGGTAAAATATATTCTGTTTTACATTCATTATAAGTCTGCCGTCAGCATTACGGCCTAGCTTCTTGTATTACTAATGTTGTGTTTGTTAATTTTATATATGAGTAGAGGGACTTAATGGTTTAAAGTCTTCTCCGAACGACATATTTTTTGGGAGAAACTTTTCATGGCAATTTTATTTACCCTCAGAGTTTTGTTTTTATTGGCGTTTGGCTGGCTTTTTACTAGAGAATGCAGGACAGACAAAAAATTCTCATCAATTTTGGCGAACATCGGCTTGTGAATGTTTGGATTGATCTTTTGCCTTTAATCGCTACTTTACTTATCATAACTGACATCTGAACAAATGCTGTTGATTTCACACAGAAATTGAAATGACAGAGATCTGTGAGAAGTTGTAGATAGAGTTACGACAGTGAATTTTGTAATTTAATTGCCGGCATTTACTTTGCTTTTCATATGTGTACTCGAAACACCAGACCAGATGTTAAATTGCTTCCAAGAGAACGCAAAGATTTTACATCCTTCCAAATTGAAATGTAGGAAGGCAGATTGAAAAGCTTTGGACATTATTTCTGTGGGAATGTCAGTTTAAGAGCGTTTAAGAGCCTGTATATCCAGAGTATTGCTATGATTTAACATGTTTTCTTTCTCAATTTGCCAAAAACGAAAAAAAAAAACTTAACAAAACATTAAAACTCCCACGTGTGATTGTCAGATTTTTTATTTCTTTTTTTTTTTTTTTGTAAATTTTTAATAAAAAAAAATATCAAATTTGCCAAAACTGCCGTAACCATAAAAAATTTTTTAATTTATTTAACGTTTTAAATTTTTTTTTTTTTTTTTTTTTTTTGTTCAAATGAATTAAAATTCTATTCGAACGCATGTCTGAGTAAAACAACTCATTTTATGCTTTAATCACCCAATTGGCAGATAATTGGTGTTGTTGTGTGTAAATGAATTTTTTTTAATTTCCAAATGATTTGAATGGTTAGGTTTTGTTTTTTTTTGTTTTTGGTTTTTTTTTTTTGTTTTTTTGGGTGGGGTATATACAAGTGACTACTTTAAATAATTATTCACAAATGGTGTCCAATTCTCCCGTTTAGTCTTTTCAACAAAAACTATGACTTTGCCAGGCCATGTCATACCATGCCTTGCCTTGCCGTGCCATGCCAACGACTCTCAGAATATTGTCCATATTCAAATTCATTACGAACTTCAAAGACAGTCATTTGTGTTTAATCGCTTTCATATCGAACATTTCAAATGATAATGAGAAGGAGAACTGTGCGTGAAATAAATTTTATGACTGACTTTTCTTTCTAGTCAATGAACACATAGAAAAGAGCTCCCAAAATAATGTTTTTTTTTTGTTTTTTTTTTTTTATTGTTTTTATTAAATCATTTATTTTAATTAATTGACTTTTTAACTGTAATTAAATTCATTCCATTTGATGTATGTATGTGATCATTAATGAATAAAGAAAAAAAAAACAATTGAATTATTGTCTCCAAATGGGAATACATTATTGAAAGTTTGAAGACCCTAAAGAAATTATTTTTGAATATGAATTAAAAGGCAACAGAAGAGAAAAATTATAAAAAAAACCGGGTTATTAAGTATTTCAGAAAAATAAGGTTAGGTTAGATGGTGGCTTTGAACTGGTATTTTCAATGGAAAATCATTATGATATGTCAGGAAAATTCGATCATTAGCAAACCACATTCATATGTTCGTCATCTATTTCTCATCCCTCGAACAAGTGTAGATCTGACAATTGACAAATGCTGTCGACGTCTTATCCTTATCACTGGCGGGATATTAGCTCCCCTAAAATGAACAGGGGCTTTACAATTAAAATATTTCGAATAAAATATAATTTATACGCGAAATTGAATAGAAAACTCTGAACTTATTACTCAGCAAGTCAGCTACTGATTATATAGGTTCCAGGAAGCTCCATACATACGTTCGATCTTAGAGTAAACAGTCCCATTGTTAGTTAATAAAAGTTTTGTCGTATTTCTACAATCTAACCTAGAGCAACTGATTAAGACTCATAACATCAATTCAACTTTCACAACGACGATCGATTATACTACCAGCATACTTTTACCAGCCATTTTACTTCTATGAAAACCTAACTAAACCGTCAAAATCTACACTCAGTTAATCACATTAAAAACCGATTGCAGTTGCACCAGACTGATGACCAAGATATTCAACTGAATGTGTAATTAGACCGCAGATACTTACTTACTTAATGTCCCAAATGCTACAAAACTGTTATGCCAAGCCTTACTGGCATAAACTTACATCACATTGAGCAGTTTCCACAAAATACACAGCGAGAAATGGCGATGCATGCAATCTAATATCGTCTAGAGAGCCGCATACATCAAACGCTTTTTAAAAGAATGTAATCGTTGAATAGTAACCACAATCGGTTCTAGACGTAAATCACATGTTGAGCCTTTTATTTCAATTCAATCATACAGCATTCAAATTGCCTGGTACTATCTATTTGACTGAAACACTTTGATTGTAGATATTCAGGGGTCTCTACTATTATGGTAAGGTAAGCTAGGTTTTTAATGTTATTCAAAATAACACCATATTAGCCTTAGTTACAGTTTTAATACCTCATTGATGGTTGATTCAAAATAAACATACAGGCTTAGTCTGCCTCTCAACAACTTAACACCCGAAACCTATACCACAGTCTGAAGTTAATATTTTCTGGGCATCGCTGGATATTTATAATGTGAACATTAAAGCCAAATCGATGCTGAAACTCATGAAGCACAGGGTCCTTCAGAAATGACTGGAAAACTGTAGCTATCATCAGCATCAATAGTATCTCATTCGTTATTATCTTTTTGAGCCCATAAGCTTTTCAAGTCTGTAACTAGGGCTTCCAGAAGGAAATCAGATTTCAATAACTTTGTGGATAATCTCGTAGCGAATAGAACTAGAGATGCTAACATTATAAATCGTCATTTTTACGGTCAATATAATCGGCAAGCATAATCAACAAGCACTTCGTGCAGTTGCAAATCGTTTTCCGTTTAGAAGTGGCCGTAGTCTAGTAGGTTAAGTGTTGGCTTATCAGACGTGAGGCCACGATTTAAACCACAGGCCAGATAACTCGAATAAAACGAAATATTTTTGGCAAAAATCCTCAGAGCAAATAAAATTGTCATGAAAAATTTCCCAAAAAAAATCTGTTGTTTGGAGTTGAGTTTAAACTGTATCTCCCGCCGTTTATGGATAAAAATTAACACACTCAAAATAATTGGTGTGAGAAGATTGATTGATAAGACCCAGTATGTTTTGTATGTATGTATGTATGTAGTGATTGTTTTCGCACTAATTCTACTCTTCTCAATTCAATTGCTGTACGATTACGGAAAATGGTCGGCAAGACTGACTGCATTTTTATCTCCAAAATTAATCGGCCGAATTGGTCCTCTGAATTTGATTCCAGCAATACTTCGCAAAATTCATTTGGTGACATCTTGCTTTTCACAGGACGATTTAACGTCTCGGGAATACTTTTTATGGGACCATGGTTTATGTTGACAAACCAGCAGCTCTTGAAAGAGAATATTCAAGCCGCCATTGATTCCATATGGCCAAATTTATGGAAAAATGTAACCAAGAACTCGTAGTCATGGCGAACATATGCCGCAAATCATATTCCACGCACATTTCAAACGCTGCATATCAACAAAACTGTGAACTTCATGAGTCGAAACAGATTTGAGATGCCGCACTGGAAATTTGTTAACTGCAGCTTTGGCCTTTCAGTGAGTGATACACATTGATCAGTAACTGTTGAATGCCTGAATGACGGTCAAGTAATAATAAAAAAAATATGTTGGGACCCAATGGCATTATCTAGTGATAGAATGTATTGAGACAAGGTATTTCGTTCTTTGAAAGATAATTTGAAACTGCTTCGATCTTTTTATTGTATTCGAACTACATACGAGATTTTAATAGATTTTTTGGGTTTTTTTTTTATTTTACGAAATTGATTGAAACTTTTATAAACAAATAGAGAATGATTAATACTTTTGCAAAATACAAAATACATACCTACCTGTACATACATACAGTCTTAATAAATAAGTATCCCGCATAAACTTTCTTTCTGAAGATAATGAAGACGTTCGATAATTATCAGCCCGTCTAAGTGTCTATCTTGTTGCTTGTACTTTACTTTGAGCATTTGTTTCAATTCATTTAACAATTAAAAAATGAACGCTTCATTCAATCAGCCAACCATCCAACCATCGAACTATCCATCCATCTATCCATTCGTTCATCACACGCGCCTAATACTCAGAAATTTTTTTCATCTTTTTTTTTTTCATTTTTTTTTTTTTACTGGATTTCAATGAATTTTAGACGCGTGGATTGTATCATCATCTCTAAGCAGCAGCAACAGCAGGCAACATTTGAACTATGAAATCCTAAAAAAAAACAATAACAAAATACTGAAGCAAATTTAAATGAAATCCGAAAATGAAATTTCTCAAGAATGGAATAAAACACAGCACTTGTGGGCAATTTTTTTTATTATTTTTTATTGAAAAAAAAAAAGAAAAAAATTAAAAATTTTTGTTTTATTTAAAACAGAAGAGGTTTAGCAAATAAAAAAATTTAATGCAACACAAACCATATTCTCTATTTATTATTAAAAAAATCGCAAAAAATAAGTAAAAACAACAACTTTTTATGATTTTAAATGAAATTTAAAAAAAAAAAACGAAAAAAATTCCCAAATGGACGCACTTAGAACATGGAAGAAATTGAAATTATGCAATAATTAAAACAACAAATGCAACAACAACAACACCACCATATGCAAAATTATAAGGATGGAAAAGAAATTACACTCTATTAGTCTTACAGATCATTAACGATGCTGGATCATCTGTTCATCAGAGCAAAGGTGCTCTGAACGTACTCAAGTGAAACATAAACCATTATGTTCGATTGCTTCTGTAAATGCCCTAAAACATCACTCCCCATATTTCGACCACAAACTACTTTCCATCACGTTGACTATTTGCTTAAGAAACATGCTGATTCCGTTATGATTCTGTGTAGTTTTTTCTCGTGAGCGTTCAACGAGAGAAGCTGAATTTGGCAGAAGACGAATGATTTTCGGTGGCCAAATTTGTGTCTTCTTATGACAAGAGCAGAGAACTAACATAAGAGATGAAAGGTAGTCTGTTCCTTCTTCTCCTCAAACTCACAGCTTCTGCAGGACACATTTGATGGAATGGACACTAACACAAGAGATGAAAGGCAGTTTCCTCCTCTATTTGCGAAAATGTCTCTTTCCCCTTTGGGTATGCCTACAAAAGTACAGAGATCGGTGAGAATTACTGTTGTGTGATGGAAGGCCACGCGGTTCGAAGAAAAAAGTGAATTGGTCCAATCCATATACGTTCAGCAAAGTGTAGCTAAATTACACGCACTCTCTTGCTGTCAACGAGATTGAGTCTTCCTGTGAAACGAGTCGATAATATCCAGTTCAATTGAGGCAATCAAAATACATATGCCCTATAATATGTCGGATTTAATACCTCTCCGTACCAGCTCCAGTTGAAAGTACATTCGTTAGGAGTTTAATTGTAGCTTGGCTATCTAAGTAAATTAAATGATTTTCAAGAAAAATTTCCCCACTCAACGAGCATTGCAATGCTTCCAAAAAGACAATGGTTTCTACCCGAAGAGTGCTGAAGTGATTAGGCAACTTGTATTAAAGTTTGATATCAGAATTCTTAATAAATGTACCACAGACCACCCTGTCACGTATCTATAAGCCATCGATGTAAACCTCAAGGGTCCTATTGGAAATCTCCCAATCGTATGTTCTATTTAGAGAGACCATGTCTTCCCAAAATATAAGCATGTCCGTGGTTCAGATTGTGCCAGGATTTAACTGCATTGAATCTTACTGCCACCAAATCAGTTCTCTGCTTTAATAGAAGGTTATAGGGAACCAAATAAGTATAGCAAATAATGTCTTAGCAGGAGTGTAACAGACTGCACTGGAAATCAGGACAGGCAACTGTCTGCTTATTTTGTCCATCAGTCGGCAATAGCATTGGGGTCTGCACACCCGTCCTTTAAATGTGAAACAAGGTTGCTTTCACCACGGCTAAACAGAGCTGGTATATGGTGGTTTGTCTAAAACTGCAGCTTTTGTGGGCGGTTCTTTTACAGTTGTAAAGCGCTATTTTTCCTTTCGTATCCCTCTAAATACGATGTTTTTCTTTAAAATCTTGAGATCCAGAATGACCCCTGATCTTTTACACTATTGGATAAGAAATTTTAAATGCCATAAAGCATTGGAAACTTAAAAAAGTGTTGGTCTTCTATATAATTCCGACAAAGAGAATCGAAAAGAATAAGAAATAAAATCTGGAAAATTTAAAAATAATTTTAAAAATAAAGTGAGTACACACAAGGTAAGCTTTGAGAGCCAACGGATATTTATAGAATCGTTTTAGTTGCTTAATAAACTTACTTAACGAAAATGAAAACAAATACAACATCAGGTTGCAACATGCCTCAACGAAGTGGATGTTGATGCATCAACATACATTCGCCTATAAAAACAAACACTTACAGCTGCTACATGTGAATAGCAAAAAAAAAACACAATTTGGCCAGATACACAGACAACGTAACAAATAGACAAAAATAAGCAGGCAACGAACGTAATGTTGTCGATGAATGCATCTTGCAACATATGTTATAAGAAGAGCAAAAATGAAAATATTTTAAAACATTTTATCCACTTCATTGCACCAAACAAATACCACCACCATAATAGACATCATAAAATAATAATAGCCGGCCAAATATATTGACTCGAATCGTAAATCATTTTGTATTGCATTTGCATGGGCAACATGGGCAACATGGTCCCTGCAATAAGCAGAAGAGGCAAATGAACAGTGTAACAATGATCGTCATAATTATATGAAAAGGATTTTCTTTTTATATTTCTTTTTTTTTTTTAATCATAATTTCAATAAAACTAACCCACTGTGCGTTAGTCATTTGAAATGCTTAGAAAAGATTTGATCGTCTGCCGTTCGCTATTTGGTGTTTGCCAAAGTGTAGTGTAGTCTCGTACATGCGTTCATGTATTGTACATTAACCTCGACCACCATCATCAGCCACAATTACTAGACGACGATTATGCATGAGATCATGCCGTACGTAATACATAGTCCACAACAACCATATTAATACAGTCGGAAGACAGTTGAGGATGGGGAATTAATATTCGTTTGTTTTCGTGTTTTCTTTTTATGATTGGAAATAGAGAACACACACATACATATGTGTATGCATATGAATGTATGTATTGCTCTTTACTTAAGACAGGGTACGGATTATTACTTTCAATTTTTTTTCAACCGATTCAGGAACTTAAAGTTGATGTCCGGGAAAAATCCGCCAATAACGCAACTCATGATGAAGAAGAACAGAGGATAGAGAAGTAGATAACCAAACGATATCAAAGGTGAACTTCAGTGTGAGGGAAAGATACCCCAGAAAAAACAAGACTTGATTTTGTAAATTTTTGCAAAGTTAAACATAAAACATCGTCCTTTTTTATTGTTATCGTCATGATGAAGTGCTTTATGCGTATGATGCATTGCACTGTGCTCAGTCTATAAAGAATATTCCTCCAACATGTCCTCAAAGCCGATGCCATGACAAATTCAGGATGCTGATCGCTGTAAAGAATGATAATTCCCTGCCTAGCACTAGAGATGCATTAAGAATGTGTTGTGATTATTCATTCTCATCATTACAGAATCTATCTTGGGTTCTAGACAACTTGTTTTCAGTGAAATCTTTGCCCCACATTATCTTCCTATTTCAAACGTCCGCCTTCCTCTCAAGCTCGTGTGCTTGCACATTTCCGAGTATTCCCACAAGACCCAATAGATGATTTTGCCTACGTATCACATTTAGCTTTTCCAGGCAATTCCATACTATCTTCGATTTAGTCTTTAAATAGCCGAGTTCTCTAATGGCGGCCTGACTGTCAGATCTTTCGATGACATAGGCTTTCACTTGGAAGATACTCACAAGTTTTTCTGTGGGCTTCAAAATATATTCCCTCTTTTAAAAGACTAGCCCAGCTACCAGGTTACTCCATTGATTTACAAGATATATGTCTCGTTGAAAAACATTTCTGTTATGTGAATACACGCTAGTTTTACTACTGGTCTGACCATCATGGTATGCCTTCAGTGAACAATTCCTTGATTGCATCCGTAGGATTTCCCTGCAAGCCTTCTGTTTACCATTATAGCATACAGAAGGCTTGCAGCTTTCTTGAGATGCTCGCTGTGAAAACTCTTCGTGTTAACTTACTTACTTACTTACCACTATTGTGGTCTTGTCCAGGCATATTCTCTGATGTACTGCCACGCATCAACGGCTTACAATCTCGAGGCTTTTCACTCAAGTTGTGCTAAAAATATATTTTTTTGTATCAGTTACAGAGGTCAGGAGATTGGAAGCTAAAGAGATTCGTCTTCAATAAAGATTCCTCATGCTTATTCAGTGACTTTTATCGAATTTACTTTCACATCACGGAATACGTAAACATTTGTAAGAAAAAACTACGAGAGCAATTTTACCGATAGCCAGAACTGTACGGTTGCCAAATATTTCGTTTTGCTGCCTAAGGTAGATGAGAGGGAATCTCATTCAAAAATTCAATCAGAGTAATATTGGTAAACGCTTGTGCTTACAAAATACGCTGGGCCAGGGCTGGTAAACCTTTCATATCTCAATTTAATCTCGAACACATTCGACGTTGAAAAGATCAAATTGGTCTTGGTTTCCTACCGCAATATTAAGTGAAAATAACCAGAAGCGGAAACCAATGACTTTTAAAATAAGCAGCAATACAGTTATGAGACATTAAATTAAAAAGTTCTCGTAGTTAACTAATTGAACAGTGTGAGGGTTGTGGCTTTGATTCCTACACAAGACTGTCTGTTACTAGGTGTAACACAAGCAAGTTTGAGGTCTTAGTTGAAGAGCAATAAAGCCTGGGATTGTTATTCAATAAATTTCATAACGTCACAAAAATTTCAATTCTATTTTAGAGTCTTACCCTACCGTCATAGACATTCTGAATAAAGAGCATGATTTTTTCAATTTTTTCTAAGTTTTTTTTTTCTAAAATCAATACTAAATTAACATGCAACTGGTCTCGCAAACCCTGCAACTGAAAAACTGAAGAAGAACATGAAATGACATGAAAAAAAAATAAATATTGTAGACGCCACATAAAATACAAAAAAAAAAATAAATAAAAAATAGAAAAATACAAAAACAATGAATGCAAATGTACGATTAATTTATTAAAAAAATTTTTATTGTATTTTTAGTTCAATTCATTTTTACAACAATTGCACGAGTGAATGAGAATGACTTTAGAATTTTTTCTTAAGTTTTTGTTTTTTATTTTTCTCTTAATTTCTATCGTATTCTTCAATTTTTCTATATTGAATGCTGCATTACAGCGAGTATTTCTAAATCTTAATGCGATTTGTTTATTTTCCATCATGAATTTCAAAACGAAAATTAAGAAAAAAAAAAAAACAAAAAAAAATAGGAAAGACTTCTGGCATATCCACTCGACTCGCTGGTCGTCTACAATGAGAGCCACTTGCAACAATTTATTATTCGAAACACTTTTAAACCAGAGTGTGTGGCAAATATTGAAATTTCAACTGAAATTAATTCATTTCACTGTGAATGATCAATTTTGTTCGTTTTTCGTTTTTCATTTTTCGTTTTTTTAAATTTAATTTAATTCGATTTCATTTCATTATTTTTTTTTTTATATTTTTATTTGTATTTTTATTTCCAAACAATCATTTGATCATAAAAAAAGCACGTTTTTCCCATTGAACATGCATAACAATAACAAACAAAATTTCATTTTAAATTCCTAGAACACACAGTACAATATCGCAACCATAACAACAGAAACAAAAACAAAAACAACAAAAAAAAAACAGAATTTAATTTGGATTTCATATTTTCATAATTCATTAAATTAAATTCGAACGAATAGAAAACATAATAATTAAATCGAATAATAAATTTCCTTTTGATATTTCATTTCAAAATTAATGAAAACCCCAAAAAAAAAAAAGAAAAAAAAATCGATACACCACGCCTCCCACTGTATGAAATGGTTACAGTGGCATGATGAAACATAGAGTAACCCAGCAAATGTTTTGGTACAAATTAATAGCAGCAGCACTGTTCTATGAATTTCATGAAACTGCTGGCACAATCGGAGTATAATTAATCACACAGATCAACAGAATTTCAGAGAAATGAATAACACAAAGACCAGATCATGGTTTTCTAAAAGTTTTGGGTGCGCTGCCAAGGAATGAGTCAGAAGCCAGAAGAACTTAATTTTTTTGGTAAAATTTAAACGAGCACAATACAGCACTTTTCTAATTCCAAGCAGGAACAAATCGGTCCCGGTCAAGAATTCCTGTATGTACACACTGATGGCTCTAAACTCAATAATGGCATTGCGAGCGGGGTCTACTCTGGGAAACAGGACCTAAACAGTTTCCCCCGAGTGTCAGATCACTGCAGCGTGTTTCAAGTGGAGGTAATGACCAATTACCGGGCCGCTCAATGGATCCTTAACACCGGTCATTCTTTTACCCGCATCTAAAACTTCTCTGATAATCAGGCTACTGTGAGATCTCTATCGAGTGTTATAATTAACTCTAGACTCGTTAGGCAGTGTCGTCGTCATCCCGACGTTCTCTCTGGGCGCTTTAGTGTCTCGCTTGTCTGGGTTGCTGGGCACAGCTACATTCCGTCGAGCTCGCCACATAGCCGTTACATAGCCGACGAGCTCGCCACTGCTGGTGCACTTTCTCCGAAACTCTCGTCAATCGATTTGGGTATGCCACTTACCTCGATTAAATTGGCCGTTAGGCGAAAATTCATTCGGGATGCCAATCGATCCTGGGTGAATGAGAAATCTTACTCTACTGCCAGATTCACTTGGCCCACAATAGATAGAAGGCACACTTACCAACTACTCGAACTTGTTCGCAATGTCATTTCGATATCTTCCGTGGTGTGGATCTTTGACCTAACCTAACAAAATATCGCAAGAATATAAAAATATATTTATTCGCGAACGTAGCCAAAAAGGGGTATTTTTGCCCTGTTACATTCTCATATCTCTGGTTATTGGATTAAATACCCTGCCAACTTGTTATTGAACTGATCGCAAATTGAATAAATTGCTTGACAAAAAAAATATTCCTTCTCGATCAATACTTCAAATGAATGTAACTTTTGTCAGCACTTCTTCGATTTAAAAATAATTATGTACAATGATGTGAAAAATAATAGGGACACTAATGTGACACTTAGAGATTTGATAATCATAAAGTTTATCGCAATTTTAGGGACACTTTCCTCTGCTGTTTTTACTACATTCCATAAGTTCTAGTTCGAATTCAGATTTGAAGGTAATGTGTGCCAGTATAACACACTGATATTGTTACCTTTGAAACATTTCTTGATGATCTATTTTAATTTAAATTCAATAAAAATTTTAAAATAAAAAAGAAATTTTCTAAAACCGCAATGAAAATTGTTTTTGTGATATTGTGATAAATTGATAATAAGAACAGTTACTTATCAACAATTTCTTTTCATTTTACTTACTTTTACATAATATCGCTAAGTACCACGTTGGTGTACTTATTATTTTTTACATCACTGTACCTTGTATGGCTATGAGAGGAGAGTGTCCTTCCATTTTATACCAAGTTGGCCGGAGTACTTATAATATTAAATATTTCTCAAATTCTAGTATCTCTTAGAATATTTTGTAAATCTCTGTTTGTTTACTTATTCTTATGGAGGGACATGTTTCTCTAGATGGAAAATATGACCCTACATGGGACACAGGGCATTGTCTCTAGCATTCTCTTTCATTCTCGTATTTAATATTGACGCTAGCTTTTCAAGCAATTTTGATACTGTGCGTAACACATTTACAGGCACCGCTCTTTCATTTATTGGCAATATGGGCAAATAAAGCTATACCGATACTATGATGGTCCAAAAGTCTGTTTGTGCTTGATACCTCAGATTTCCTGTGTAATCAAAGTCTCCTTAATCTAGTAGATAGTGTGTTGGCTTATTTGAAGTGAGGCCACGGTTCATACCACAGGTTAAACATTTCCATCAAATTGAAATATGAAACAAAAAAAAATTCGGTGTCTTCCTCTCAGCCGATTTCTATCACAAATTCTAGGAGCAAATAAAATATCCATGAAAAATTATTCAAAAAAATCTGTCCTTCGGAGTCAACTTTAAACTGTAGGTCTAGGCACTCATGCATAAAATTAACACACACACAATATTAGTAACGTGAGAAGTTAGGTCTTAATCTTGTCATACATAATCCTTTTCATACATCGTAAAGGATAATGTAAACTATCACTGGGTTTAATTCTATTGCAATACTTTAATTGTATTGTGATCATAATAAAACAATCAAAAATTTAAAAATCAAACAAAAAAAAAAAGAACGAAAACAACTCGTTTCGAAATAAAACAGATGCAGAAAATTAGTTCCTGCCTGATTTCTAAAACACACTCTACATCATTTTGAAATTTATGGCAGAAAAAAAGAAATCAAAACAAAAAAAACAAATTGAAGCCTCAGCTGCTAGATTCATCAGTATCGGTAACAATCAAAGCCAACAAGAAAGAAATTGCAGCCATAAAATTCCATCAATCATTTCATTTTTACTTCTGATTTGTTTTTTTTTTCTCTTTTCTTCTTTTATTCTTATAATTTTATTAAATGTTTATTTATTAACTTTTTTTTTTTTTTTTTTTTGATAACTTTTTGCAAAATTTTTTCATTTTCTTCATTTGTATTGAAGGAAGTGCAATAAAAATCATAGTTTTTTTCTTAAATGGACCGGAAAATTAGGCATAAAAAACTGAATGAAGTCATAAAAAGTTCTCCGGAAGTGTATTCGATACCGGAAAACACAAATTTAATTATAATAGCCCTCTTGGACGGCAATAACGATCAAATGTTGCACGGGACAATGCTAAATAGGGCGGCCCTTAGTGTAATCAAGTGATCTGCACGTAAGAACTATCAGAGCACATTGTGTGGAGCTACGCTCAGCGATGTGTCAAATTGGGATGCTAATAAAATGTTGTCGGTAGATTCTTTAACGATAACGATGAGATAAAACCTATCTTGTTGTTTTATCTATTTTTTGGGATACCACTATCAACCTAAATATCAATAATGCCTCCCTCTGGACAGAAAGCTAAGCTTGAGTTGGCATATTTATACTATTTAATCCAAGATACTAAGGCCTCTCTGGCCTAGTTACTCTTTCGAAGGTAAAGCCTTTTATCACTTATACCGCAATAGCTTGTTGGAAATTAACTGAGGAAATCTATAACCGCAAATAAAATTGAGGGAAGTAATGCGACTTCTCTGCCTAATTGTAAATGTGGAATTGAGTTCGCACCGGTGCGGTAAAGATGACTGCATCTTTAGAAACATACCTGTTTAGCGAAATGCTTCGATATCCATAAAGGACAAACTATACAGATTAACTAATAAGAAAGCAATCTAGTCAATTTAGTCTATTTGATGCGAGTTTTATTCTCACTAGTATACGAATGACTTCAAAACCGTAAAACTAGAGTTTACTAACCCAAATGAGACGTATCGATCCTACTGTGAAACTTTTTGCCATTTGTGCTGAGGTTATCCTGTAGTAGTAGGGTTAAAAGTAAGGCCATTCATAAATTCTCAGACAAACAGGCTAGGTTAAGAGCATGTGACCCTCGTCGTAAAACTTCTGAGCTTGTGAAGCGGTGCCATAAAGCAAAGCAGTGAACCGAGACATAAAAATAGAGTCTAACTGCTTTGAAATTGCGGCGGATGCATTTGAGATCAATGACACTCTATACATTTAAATTAGAAGCTCACTGTACAGAACCGCCTACAACTATTCATACTTCAATCAGGATTACGATCTCACACCACATGAGTAGCGAAACCAACTGTTTAAAGTCGACTCCGACCGACAAATTGTTGAGAAACTTTTTCATGGCAATTTTTTCTTATTTTCCGAGTTTTTGCCAGAAATCTGCTCAGAGGAAGTCGCCGAAGAAATATTTCTTCATATTTCGTTTTGTTAGGGAAGTCTGTCCTGGGATTCGAATTCTGGTCGCATATCTAATAAGCCAACACACTACCTTTTCGACTATGGGAGCTTGTAACTTATAAAGCATTTTAAACGATTCCACGATTCCATTCAGAGCTTTAAAGGCATATGATGCTCCTTAATCGAGGTCTATATATAGGAAGACGTTGAACCATTTAAGCAATCTTCAAAAAATTCAATATTGTTTGCTGTTTCTGGTTCCTTTTATAGAACGTTGTCTGTAACTCTGGATGTTATGAACATTAGACAGTCAAGTGCTCGTTCCTGGTATAAAAACAAAAAACGACTTTCACTGGAACTAACATATTTTTCAAGTTTTAAACACAGCATTCTAAAAGTGCCTCAGTTTCATAAGACGGTGTGCGATGCGGTCTCTTACTACTTACAGGACTTATAATACACCGAAAACAAAATACAACTCCCAACATAAAGTCTAGTACCTAGAAGTATATTTTAAATCTTCTAGAATCTTTTAAGAGATCAAATGTGCTCTTTATTTATGTGAGGATAATCAAGTCTATTGGTATATCCACTGGTATAGGAATTCTGTTTTACTGTGTTCTATCACTACTACAGCAAACGGATTGTATTGTAGTGTTTTCGTGGTCGATTGCCCAGTGGATTGTACAATTCATTACAGACGGAATTCGTTCTCTAGTACCTTCTGCTCTTTCTGCAGAAATATTTCTTAATACTTACAACATAGATAGGCACTACTCTCCCTTTCCTTCCATCCACAGCCCACAGTGCATTACATGAGTAGGTGCCATCCCCTGAGTGTTAGTTGTTGTTTATGATAATAAACAAACTCACCCATTACCATTGTTTACTTTGATTATATAATTAATTAATTTATTTACTTTGTAAGAAAGGTCACCCATTAAATTAATTGCAAACTTTAATTATAATTAATTAATAATAATTAATAAATATTTATACTTAATTGAATGCAGATTCTGTTTAATTTTCTGTAATTAATTTATTTTTTTTATTAATTTTCAATTATTTTCCATTAATTTATTCAAACTTTGTTTTTATTGTAACGTTGTTGTCGTATAAATTTCTTTAGTTATTGTTTTTGTTATTTTTTATGTAATTTTTCTATTTGAATTTCGAATTATTTGTACCTGTGGTGCTTCTATTTAATTAATACAATATTTATTACAAATTATTTATTACATGAGCATATCTCTGATTTGTAAACAATTTTCGGTTTCTTGTTTCTCTTGTTTCGATTTCTATTCCTATTTCTATTTCTATTTCTAGTCATTTATTAATGAAGCATTTGATTACAAGTTTTATTTATAATTCTCGCTGCTTAATTATACGGCATTTAATTAAATGCTAATGTTGCATTACATTACGTTGGCATTTTATTCACTTGTAAGTGGACAGACACATTTAAACCTCAATTAACGATCCGAAGAAAGTTAGAAATTTCTGTGTCAGTATTAGAAGTGTTCGTTTAAATTAAATCAATTACGAATCATGCTGTAGCTTATTAGGTAGTGTGTTGGCTTATTAGACGTGCGGTATCGGTTCAAACCCCAGGTCAGACATCTCATACATAATGAAATATGAAAAAATACTACTTCGGCGATTTTCTCTAAGAAGATTTCTGACAAAAACTCGGAGAGTAAATATGGACTTTGCCATGAAAAGTTTCTCAAAAATCTGACTCGGAATCGACATTAGGTCCCGCCACTCATGTAAAAAATTAACACACGCAACATAAGTGATGTAAGAAGTTAGGTCGTAATCCTGACTAAAGGGTTCTAATAAGCAATTATGTGCATAATTTATTAAAAATATTCCCTAAGGATATCTCAAAGAACTTTCGGATCAATCAAAAGTAACTCTCATACAGCTTCTAGCACATAAAACTAGCTCCAGAAAGAATGTTAAAATATTTTCCGATTATCAGGTGGCTCAGTAATCTATCCTCCTTCACAGCTACTTTTACTCACCTACATTACAAACTCGGAAATGGGGTTTTGAGCTTTCATTAGCACATCCTTTTTTGAGGTGCATGCAGACCATACAGCTAACAGAATATTGCTCATCGCAGGGTTGAGGTACCAACGCACGCAAGAGAGAATTGGTGTTTTTAATAATATGATGCAGCATACAGCCATACAAAGTAAAGTATCGGGAGACAATTCCCCACTCCAAGCTCCCATGGGCGGATAATATGACTTAGAGGGTAAAGAGAACGACCAGCGTTAAGATTTTGGCTTATTTTCAGTGAACGGTATATAAACACCAATGTCACTGCAGGCTGATAACGTACACACTGTTCCACTCCTGTTTAGGCATTATTTTCCATACACAATATGCTAACCTCTGACCTACTATTGAAGCAGAAGTCTGAGCTGGTAGCAGTAACGTTGAGAAATCCTGACCTGGACTATAGGCATGCTGCAATTATCGTAAGACATATGATTATATGGTTCCCGATAACTTTCTAAATAGAGCAATCGATTTTAGAATTCCAACTAAGAACATTTGGTCGAAAGTTGCAGAGCTTTTCAGTGGGACCCTTGGCGTTCATATCGAATACTCCTTAAATTTTTATATGGCATTAGTGATCGCCATTTTGAAAGCGGCGTAATACTTGTTGGTTGGTCAAATTTTTTCTGTAAATTTCATAATTTACTTCAACAGCCAGGTTGCGATTAAGTCCCTAACAAAAATCAAATCGAAGTTCAGACTCGTCAATTAATGAAAGGGATTGCTTGGGGAAATACCTCATCATTCAAAAGTAACTCTTCTATGCTCTCCATAATTTAGTGATATCGTCGAAAATAGCATTTTCAGCATGATCAGGGAAAGTTTCAAATCGGACAATCTTAGTGGTCTGCTCATATCAACCCCAAGTGAAATAACCATGGGCTCGAATAGGTCGTGCCAAATATGCATTGTGCCATGTAGTGCCGTCCTGTTGACAGCACATTGATGTGATACCGTCAAGAATTTGACAATTTTTTTGTGCAATGATCCATTTATCCGGAAATCGATCGCATCGCTGAAAATGAACACACTTTGTGGTCTACGGTCGTCCATAACAATTTTGAAAAACAGACTGAATTAATGACAACTACAAAATGGCTGTTATCAAGTGTTAAAGTTTGATAAAACCATGTTGGATACGTAATATAGAAAATAAATTAAGAAATTGTTGCCAGTATTAAAAAAAATTAAATTAAGAAATTCTTAAATTAATCGTAAAACGAGTCTGTGATGTTTTTGATTGTATCGTTCGTCTATAATTAGCAAATACAAGTCAAGTCTTCTCTAATCTATCGCGGGTTGTGTGTCTATGAGACTTTTCTGTAATCGTGCCAAATTGTTTACAACAAATGTCAATCGCACAGTGACATGTTCATTTTATGCCAACGTCATTTAAATTAATCCTACGCCACACTATCCAGTGAATTCATATGCGAATCGTAATTGTACCCTTAACACACTACACTATATAACCAAAGCCCAGACTGGGCCACAAAATACGCTCGTAAATAATACTCAGCGTATATTTTTTTTTTTGTTCTAAAAATACTTGTTCAATTGTCAGTTGATAAATTAAAAGTTAAGAAGCAATTTTGCATGCATAAATAATTTTCTTTCCTGAAAACGTGAAAATGTCAAGAGAAATTAATTGTTGACAGAACAAAAATAATAATAACAACAACAAAACAGAAAAAACTAGAATTCAAATAAACCGTTTAGGTTCAGAGAAGATATTATTTTCATAAGAATCACATGTTTTTCTACTGGCACCATTGTCACAATGGATTTGTGTGTTTCACAATTTATTGAAAATAAGTGAATATCGATTGTAAATGATTATATCAAATGTAACACTGTTTACAGCATTAGAGCATTTCACTTCAATCATGAAAATTTCACTTTACTAACTGCTTTAGCGAAAGCAATCCGTCAAATTCTGATAATTTCAAAGGATAAGCGAGTTTTCCTTATCGGACTTAATCATTATCGACTTTAGCATTGCCACAGTTTAAAGAATTGCAACTTGTACTCCGCTTATCATCCTTTGTTGTTCATATTTGAGATTTTCTGCTAAAAGAACTTCGACTTTGAATGACCCAGAACCGCTTCTATCACTTTTATTGATCATTTCATTATCATTAAAACCAGAGTTTCAAAACTAGCCTCAATCTATATCCAGTAGATGATTCCAGTTTCATTTAGAATTTGCCATAATGGTGGAAAAGCCTTAACCTTTATGAGATTATCATTACACATCCAATACATCATAAACTAAATTTACTTCGCTCCGTACGGTTGGCAACACTAAAAATGTAGCTAAATTTACTGGCCTAAATTTCGATTATTTTCTGCTTTAGGATTACATATGTACAATAAACCTTTCTATTGCCGGAATCTTTATGTTAGAGAGCTTAGTTAAGAGTGAAAGAATATGTGAGGTTAGGATTTCTACCTATTTCACGCAAGACACATAGAGTGAATGTAGTCTCCTCCTCCACCTCAGATCTACGGTTGTGGCAGTAGTCATTTCAGAGAGAGCGAACTCTATTGACATTCCTTTCCACAGGACATTCTCCCATGAGATATGTCATTGAGCAATGGATGATGCGATTTAAGGCCCTAGGTGAATCAGTCTTCTTCTTATCGCAATACAATACAGAAGAGTCTAGCTATATTGCGTTCCTTTATGCTACCAACTAAGTTCAGCCTTCCTATAAAATAGCGCTGAGTTGTTTAACTGAATTAATCGGGACACCTATGCCCAGTAACATATCGTGACCTCTGAACCGACTTACGGAAAAGTTTAGGTTAGGTTAGATCGGAGTGGTAGCTCTGATATCAAAAAGCTCACTTGAGCACACATAGGGGCCCGTTGTGATGCCACAGGTCAACGCAGTCCCTGTACTGACCAAGTTCTGCCAAAACCAGGAAAGAAGAAGAAGTTGGTTAGCGCAAGGGCTGCACGGAAGAGTTTGACTGATGAGAAACTTCCCTTAGAAATTGTTCTAATTCATTGACGAGGACTTAAACGCAATCGGACTTTCCGAAAAAATTAAACAACTTTCTAAATGATCAGACATCTTATAAAAACACTTTAATTTCAGAACCCTGAATAAAAATACCATAGACCACTCTGTCACCTCAAAGGTCTCTTTGGGAATTTCCAGATCTCTAGACCAGAAGTCCTTAGCGGGAGTTCTATAAACGAGTGCTTTATTCAGAAAGTTATAGTGGAACATATAATCTATCCTGCCATCAACTCAGTCCTATGCTTTAATTGAAGGTCAGAGGTTGGAGTCGAATAGAACGCACTGGTGATCAGGACTGCTGACATAATATAATTTTGCAAATTGTTTGGAGGGATTTTTGACAAAAAATATTCTTCTATACAATCTGCAAAGACTGCCGATGCTGATCATGTTTCTATAGGCGATGGTAAGGCCAACCCAGAATTTGTAAGGAATTATGAAGTGAAAATTTTACTGATTTTTGGCATATTTGACCTTCGACGTCATTAATTTCTTATTCAACTGAACTGGAATAGTAAACCAGATTTCGAAGCCAGTGTAAATACATATGTTTAAAGCAAACAAACAAATTTCGAATTCAAACTGCAATTAAAGTCGATACAAACTTAATTGCGTCCAGCTGCTCGTATTTATTTTCAATCAAAAACTTTATTTTTAGGGCAGTGACACCAAGTTAATAAAATCTCTCCAGACAGAATGTAGCAAAAGAGTGAATCAATAGTTGGAATTGATTTTAAATGGGCAAACATTGTCACTAAAGTGGACCACACCTCGTTTAAATTTTCCAAAGCATCATAGTTCAGATGAAAAACAATAATTTCTCATTCTTAAGTCAACGCCAGAAATACTCGTCAGCTTAAGAAGTGCTGCCATAAATTAAGCTGCAATTAAAATGTGTATCTTAACAATAATAAGGAAAACACATTCAATGAAAGTAGAATTAAAATTAAAATGATCACATACTCATATGTATGTATGTATGTAATTGTACATAAAGAAATGTCTCTTTGCTTCAAGGCAATTTAAATGAAATAAAAATACAAATACGTTCTGGCTGGCTGTCGTTTTATGTTTTTTCCAAACGATTAAATTAACACACAAGCAACTAAAAACGGATCTCCACATCCACATCAACTGGCCAGTGTATGGTCACGTTGTAACGAGGCTGTTTCAAAATGAAATTTTAAACTTGAACTACTTCACATTGAGAAAATCAGGTTGTGTTCCTATACAAGACAAGACAAGAGCAACAAAGAAACACTTGTTATAAGACAGATACAATGTAAGATTACACCATTTCCAAGTGTTTACAAAATTTTATTCGAAAACTTTAAATTGATTGAAATTAATCAGAAATATGTGTACACCCCACATAGCAATAAAACATAAATCCTAACAGCGCTTCAAATACACCGATTGGGCACAATCGACAGTCAAGTGTCAGGGAATTCCGCGTGCTTATTGAACATAATTTAGAAGACCAACACTGATTAATACTGTGGGAACTTTGTACCAACAATTTAGATTTGCTTTGGCCATATCAGATTTAAAGATGACGAACGTTCTGCATGCTCATTTGTGGCCTATGAGGCCTATGAGTCCGAAACACTTCATTACAATGTGGTAACCACAGGCTGCTTACATGGTTAAGTCAACCACAGTATCCACGAGTTATTGTGCCATTTCGTAGCCGTAAATGCAAATATAAACTGCACACAAACCAGTGGTATACGTATATAAATCCAATTAGAAATCATAAATCGAGGCTTTTGCGTTAATACGCTACGAATAGACCATGACTTCGTAACACAAAATAATCAGTAAATATTGGCTTCAGAAAGAGGTTTTTTTTAGTTATTCCTTGTGTAACTCCCATACATAATTTCAAGAAGTTTTTAACAATATTCAACAGTTCATTAAG
This sequence comes from Sarcophaga bullata, assembly GCA_005959815.1. NCBI lineage: Eukaryota > Metazoa > Arthropoda > Insecta > Diptera > Sarcophagidae > Sarcophaga > Sarcophaga bullata. Next base: position 428,952 of record QOCX01000116.1, read on the forward strand.
TTCCCCAGAGTGTAGAGTAGGTTAGATTAGGTTAAACTGGTAGATGCCTTTACTTGAACCCGTGGTAGCACCGATGTTATATATTCCGTCATATAATTATTGTTCTCTCAACCATCCCGAGAGTGTGAATTCTCCTCGAATGGCCTTTGGCTATACATGTTTTGTCACTAAATTCTGGGTGTCCAAGAATTCTATTTCATAGGAAGATATCATAGGAAGATATTCTGTAGTCTCCTCTTCTTTCTTGTCATTGCAGCCTCTGCAGAAGTTGTCATCAGGTATTGATAGTCTCAGTTTCTGCTGTGAGGTTCCTTAGTTAGAATCTTTATAGGTTTCATGCAAATTCTGTTCTACATACACCTACGGGCCAGTTCTGTCTGGTATCTCTACAATTGAGTTCATTATCCATTTGACCTTCGCCAATGAATGGAGTTCCTGTAAGACCACTTGTTTGGCTCTCTGAAGAACAACAACAATCTAATGTTGGAATTGAAATGAAATTTTTCTGATGTCTGCTTTAGCAAGTGTGTCGACATTGTAGTTACCTTAGATGACACCGTGTTCAGGAACCAAAAAGAGGGTAATGTGTCGCTCTCTACCCCAGACACACCCGGCATAGTTGGATAGTCTTAGATGTGGGATCCAATGGTCGCATTACTATCGGTAAATATGCATATAGCATGACGGCAATTTTAATGACCATTCTTTCGGGTAGTACAAGAGCTGATAACAATTCTGGATTGTGTTGCGTGATCTGGATCCGTCAGTGAAAACCTTCAATGATGTTTCCTAGGAGGTATAATCCGTTATCGTAAAAGAATATATCCGGTATCTGCGTTATAAAACCAGAATCTAAAGCAGGTTCAGGAATCATGTAGTCTATAGACGACCAACAATACCCTTGATTTTGTCGTGACCAAATCTCATTCACGGCCACTTCTTCCGCCAACATTTCTAGTGGTAGCCACTTACGAATAGTGAACAATGCCTTGGATGATAATCTTTTGATTCGATTGGAAATGGAGTTTTGGGTATGTGTGAGTATAATTGCATTCGAATACGAAGAGTGCACATGTTAAAGAGTATTTCAGAAAAACTTGTTGATTTTAGAAATAAAAATTAACAACAAAAAAAATTCAATTTGTATGAATTACATGAGACAGACAATTACAACAACAATAAAGTTAAGAAGAAGAACAAAAAAGAAGAAGAAGACACATTAATTTTAATGAATATTTATTTTCATAAAATCATCTTGAAAATGAATCTGAAATTGATACTAAACAATAATCCAAAAGATACGAAACAATTAAAGCACAGTGTGACTAGAAAATAAATTCTAGTTTCGATTTGGAAAATAGAAAAAGATAAACAAACTGGTTGCCATTCAGTATGTGCAGGTAAATACAAATTCTTCTTCATATCACAGCTGAGAGAAAGAAACAGTTAAGCCAATTGGATTGTGATAATCGTTAAAAGAAAGAGTGTGAAAACTGGATAAACAATCAGTGATGCCAACTAGGCTAAATTATTATAGCGTTTAAGTATAAAAATCATGATAAAAATATAACTTTTATCCAAAAGAGGGAAAATGTTTTTACATCAAATCAATGCATCTGTTCACTCATAGATAGGATGTATGACTGCATTGTGCATTGTTTGTGCGTTGAAGAGATAGAGAACTTAAAATGATAATGCAAGATAAAAATGTTGTTGTAATGAAGTTTTTAATTATAATCGGAAAGATATATCGGGATATCGGACTTATGTCCGCCTTAACCACGACTTGCATGGACTATTCGTTCAGGCCAATTTTTGGTTTACAATAAATCCAGCTGCATAACATCAATTGGGGGCTTGAATATTATCTTCAAATGCAGCAAACGTTCGTGATTTACTGTTATAGCTTCATAAAAAGTAATACAAAGGCGTTTAATCGTTTAAACACATTTATCGGGCAACCGATAAACATCACTTCTGCAAAGAAAGTTGCCGCCAAATGGATTTTTTAGAAGCAAGTTGTATCATCTTGTTGGAACCAAAAACCGTTGATGTTTGACTCATTAATTTTCGGAAACAAAAATTCAGTCCGCATGGTTCGATAGCGCTTGCCATTCACCGTAATGGCGCCTCCCTGGTCATTTGGAAAGAAACAAGTATTGATGATGCCACATGCTGATGCAAAGTATAAACCGAACCAATACGTCAATTTTGCTTGTTGATGTAGACATTTAATCTATTTAATGAGTTTCATTCCTAAACACAATGCTTTGATAAAAAATGCTCGTCTTCGACCAGAAAATTAGAAAGAAAAAGTAAAGTAGACTGTAGTCTTTAGGCTTCAATACTTTTACGAGCTGAATTCAATTGTTTGAAGTCGCCATCGTCTAGCAAGTAGTGTGTTGACATATTAGATAAGAGTCCGTAGTTTAAATCCAAGCTCAGACATCTCGAACCAAACGAAACATGAGATATATTTCTTTCGACGACTTTCTTTTTGGTAAAACGCTGAAAATAAATAAAATTGTTAAAATCTGTCATTCATGGAAGACTTTCCACTCATGGAAAGTAGGCGGCGTGAAAAGCTATCCTAGAATCCTGACTGAAGGCTTATAATGGCCAATTAAATAAGAACCACAACGATTAAATATTTCTGTGCTTTCTTCAATATTTCTATGTCGACTTCGCGTAACAGCAGCCATATTCTCTTCGATGTGCACAGTTCTTGGTTGATGATTTTGAATCGAGCAAGAACTGCACGAATTTCTTGTTCATTAAGTCGATAATGTTTACCGTAAAAAAGACAAACGGATTTATTGTTTGAAGTAAATTTATGCACCATGGAAGTATTGCTAACTGAATCACGATCACTTTTAATTACTGAGTAGAAATGTCAAAGCAGTTTGACATTCTCAGTTCAAAGTCGGATGTAGAATCTCTTCAGAATAACTAAATATTACTCGCCCTACCAGACTATTGTAGTACTTTTCAGGCTGAAATAATATCGGCTATAATATGGCTAGTGCTGTGCTAACGGATATTCGATCGACTTCGAAAGACAGATTTTTGAGAACTTTTCACTGCAATTAATATTTTACTCTCAAAGTTTTTTTAGAAGTCTGCTGAGTGGAAGTCGCCAAAGGCGTTTGAATCGTGGCCTTACGTCTAATAAGCCAATACACTATCTACTAGACTACGGCGACTTCCTTATGCTGCTAAGTGTTGAGCAATAAAAAATTCTCAACCACATGGATTGTATTTTCTTTATTTTTCTTTCTTTCTCTTAATAGAATATGAGTGAATAAAATCTGATCAGTGAAACAAATCGTACCACTGTGCCAATAACTGAACATATGTTTGATTTACAATGGTTGTTTATCTTCAATTTTACAACATTTTGAATACAATTGTTGTAAAAATATTGGCGCGATTGCAATAAATTTAATTACACAGTGCAACAGTGTTGCTGTTGCAACCACAATAAATTTTATTGTTTTTTTTTTTGTTTTTGCTGTTTTTTCTTTCAAACATTTTAAAATTATTTATTATTGTTATAATTTTCTGTTGTTGTTATTGTTGTTATAATTCTATTTGTATATAAAAAAAATTGCAAAAGACCATTCAAACATGATTTGGGTGTGTTGGTTCTACTGGATGTGTTGCTGCTGTTGACGAAGTACATTTGCTTGTGCCACATTTTATTGTTTGCTGGAATTTAATATTTTATAGACAGCAACAGCAACAGCCACAGCCACAGCCACAGCCACAGCAACTGTATGCAACTGCTATTTGTTTTGGGCCAGCGAAAGAGTCATTAAAACAAGCAATTTTTAAAATAGAAATACGGTCAGTCTCAGCAAATTTTTTTTTGAAAAACAAAAAAAATTAAAAAACTTCGTGAGTGTCAGTGATTGAGTGAGTTTTTCGAAATGAAAATGTTTTTCCCAATATTTTCTGATTGTTTTTCTTTTCATTTTCAAAGAAATCTTAACACATGTTGTCATGTTGTTGTTGCCATTGTTATTGCAAGCAATTCTGGTTATTGCTTGTAATTCTTGATATTGTTGTCACATCTAAATGCACAACATGTTGTTGACTAGTCTGCTGTTTATTGTCTGGTCTTGTTGTTTCTGTTGATTTGTTTATTTATTCAATATGAAATATTTTAAACAACAATTGTTGTTGTTGTTACTGGTGTTGATTCACATTAAATGCCACATTCACGCCTTTGAACAACAGTCAACCACAAGTATGGCACTGTAGTTGATTTCCCTGCCTATAGAGAGGCAACAATACGTTCGTGTTCGTTCTTTATTTTGTCTCTTTTTTCTTTCTTTTTTTTTTGGCTTCACGTTCTTTTGTTAATGGATTCCAATTGCACTTGAAAAAAATAAAATGTTTTGTGATGATATTCCGGTTGATTGACATATTTAGCGTTGTTAGCAAAAAAAAAAAAACCGCAACAAAAAAAATTGCTGTGCCATTAATACAACAAGTGCAACATGTTTTTGTTGTCGATTTAAGTAGAATGCGTTGCTATCTACACTGTATTAAGGTCACCTACAAATGATTGTAAGCGGCAGTAGTACGGCCTTGTCCGGCCGATAACGACTACCATTGTAGGCTGACCGAACCAGTCCTCAATATATTTTTCGCCTTCCTCTATGTACCAAGCCAGCTAGGACCATACATGGAGATATCGGCCATTAACCAACCCTTCAGTCCAGGATTACGGCCTAGCTTCTCACACCAACTTCATGTTGTGTGTGCTACATTTTTTACATGAGTGCCTGGACCTACAGTTTAAAGTCGACTCCGAACGACAGATTTTTTTTAGAGAACTTTTCATGGCAATTTTATTTACTCTCAGCAGTTTTTGCCAGAAATCTACTGAGAGGAAGTCGCGAAGAAATATTTTTTTTCATATTTCGTTTTTGATGTCTGACCGGGGGATTCGAACCCTGGCCTTTCGTCTAAATAAGCCAACACACTACCTACTAGACTACGGCGACTACACAACAGCTAGGAATGAAATGTTAAAAAAAAGGGAGATGGGATTAAAATGTCTGGTCTTTATACAATCTGTTTTAGAAATATCCTCTATACTCTATTCTCCACGTAATAATCGAGAACAAAACGCTTTCTTTCTTGTAAATAATTCGGTTCTTGATTAGTAAACGCCAAGCACTCTTTTGGGGAATGGAGTCTCCCAAACAGAGTTTCGGGTTTTCCAGCTTAGCACGTTCGCATCCTTCATTTTAACCATGAGTTATGAATAATAGTTTCAACAAATTTATTTATGATCTGATCTTTGATTTCCATTTGCAATAATCTATTCGAATCACTTAAACAATCGAAATACCTCATGTAGAATGTTTTGACCATATGTTAACAACAATTGCTGGCGTATTAGTTTTTAATTTGTTGTTAAAATTTTATTAAATATGATTTAAATTTATTTAATTGATGTTTCAAATTACATTTCTGGAAATTTGCGAATATAAGACACGAACAATAAATAATGATGAGAAAAAATACAAAAGAAATGAATTAAAAAAATCATTTCACAAACTATTATTCGAAAGGTTTTCCTGGAAAATTTTTAAATTAAATTTTATATTTTGTATTAATTTCATAAATATTAAAAGAATTTCATTAAATAACACTTTTAAAGTTTTATTCAATGAATATTCGAAATTATATTTGATGCCACGCTTATAAAATAATTTTTTAATTCATTTCTTTTTGTATTTTTTCTCATCATTATTTATTGTTCGTGTCTTATATTTGAAAATTTCCAGAAATGTAATTTGAAACATCAATTAAATAAATTTAAATCATATTTAATAAAATTTTAACAACAAATTAAAAACTTATACGCCAGCAATTGTTGTTAACATATGGGCAACACATTCTACATGAGGTATTTCGATAATTCAAGTGATTCGAATGGAAATCGAACATCAATTCCTAGCTCAGGAGTAAAATGAATAATCCAGACGTGCTAAGTTGGAAAAACCGAAACTCTGTTTAGAAGACTTGTAGCTTACGAATCAAGAAAACGAATTATTTACGAGAAATAAAGCATTTTGTTCTTGTTTGATACCTAGAGAATTGAGTGTAGAGGTATTTTCTAAAACAGATTGTATAAAGCTTAGACATTTATTCCTATCTCCTATTTTTTAACATTGCATCTAGTCATTCTATATATAAAGGCACTCTTAGACTTTCGTCAATTACAATTTTCTTATGCCGACAACGTGCTACTGCTGCTTACAATCATTTGTAGTGACCTTAATAAAGTGTAGATAGCAACGCGTTCTACTTAAATCGACAACAAAAACATGTTGCACTTGTTGTATTAATGGCACAGCAATTTTTTTTGTTTTTTTTTTCTTTTTTTTTTTGCTAACAACGCTAAATATGTCAATCAACCGAATAATCATCGCAAAACATTTTTTTTTTCAAGTGCAATTGGAATCCATTAGCGAAAGAACGTGAAGCCAAAAAAATAAAGAACGAACACTGCCTCTCTATAGGCAGGGAAATCAACTGCAGTGCCATACTTGTGGTTGACCTGTTGTTCAAAGGCTGTGAATGTGGCATTTAATGTGAATCAACGACAGTACCAACAACAAATTGTTTGTTTAAAATATTTCATATTGAATAAATAAACAAATCAACAGAAACAACAAGACCAGACAAATAAACAAGCAGACAGCAACAACATGTTGTGCATTTAGATGTGACAACAATATCAAGAATTACAAGCAATAACACAGAATTACTTGCAAACAACAATGGAAACAACATGACATGTGTTAAGATTTCTTTGAAAATGAAAAGGAAAAACAATCAGAAAATATTGGGAAAAACATTTTCATTTCGAAAAACTCACTCACTCACTGACACATCATGAAGTTTTTATTTTTTTTGTTTTTCAAAAAAAATTTACTGAGACTGACGTATTTCTATTTTAAAATTTGCTTGTTTTAATGACTCTTTCGCTGGCCTAAACAAATAGCAGTTGCATACAGTTGCTGTAACTGTTGCGGTATGCTGTTGCTGTCTATAAAATATTGAATTCCAGCAAACAAATAAAATGTGTGCCAAACAAATGTACTTCGTTAACAGCAACACATCCAATAGAACCAACACACCCAAATCATTGTCTGAATGGTCTTTTGTAATTTTGTTTCTATCAAATAGAATAATAACAACAACAATCAACAACAGAAAATTATAACAATAATAAATAATTTTACATGTTTGAAAGAGAAAAAACAAATAAAATGTATTGTGATTGCAACAGCAACAATAGAAAATTAAAAGAAAAATAATCATAAAAAAGGAAAACAAATAATTTCAAGTGTAGACGATTTAAATTGTTTTTTGTTTTTCATTTGTCCCTTTTTCATTTTCAATTTTTTTGTTGCACTGTGTAATTAAATTTATTGCAATCGCGCCAATATTTTTACAACAATTGTATTCAAATGTTGTAAAAGTTTTTGTTGTTATTGTTCGAATGGCTGATGGCTGGCCAGAAAAACAAAAACAAAAATAAAAACACTCGATGAAGATACACAACCATTGTAAATCAAACATATGTTCAGTTATTGGCACAGTGGTACGGTTGTTTCATGATCAGATCCGAACTTACTCAATCATATTCTTATAAAGAGAAGAAAGAAAATATGAAAATACAATCCATATGGTTGAAGAATTTTTTATTGCCCAACACTTAGCTGCATAAGGAAGTCGCCGTAGTCTAGTAAGGTAGTGTATTGGCTTATTAGACGCAAGGCACGATTCAACGCCATGTCAGACATCAAAAACCAAAATATGAAGGAAGATTTCTTTGGCGACTTTCTCTCAGCAGATTTCTGGAAAAACTCTGAGATAAAAATTTAAATTGCCATGAAAAGTTCTCAAAATCTGTCTTTCGAAGTTGACTGATGTCTGTTCGTCGACTGAATGTCGTAATCCTAGCTGAACGATATCGCAATCGATAACGTTCATGGCCATACATATAATCGTATACCAAATAGTACACAGCGCTAGCCATGTTATAGTCGATAGTATTCGCCTGAAAAGAGTACTACAATAATCTGGTAGCCGATCTAATATTTAGTTATGTCTGAAAAGATTCTAAACCGATTGACTGAGAATGTCAAACTGCGTTGGCATTTCTGTTCAGTAATTAAAAGTGATCGTGATTCAGTTAGCAACACTTCCATGTTGTATAATTTACTCCAACAATAAATCCGTTTGCAAAGTTCATAAAACATTTGTGTTTTATTTACCGTAAACATATCGACCTATATGAACAAGAAATTCGTGCAGTTCTTGCTCGATTCAAAATCATCAACCATGACTTTCCACATCGAAGAGGATAGGCTGTTGTTACGCGAAGTCGACATGAAATATTGAAGAAACGCAGAAATATTTAATCGTTGTGGTTCTTACTTTTTAATTACTTAATTGGCCATTATAAGCCTTCAGTCAGGATTCTAGGTAGCTTCTCACACCGCCTACGTTCCATGAGTGTAAGACTTACACTTAAAGTTGTCCATGAACGATAGATTTTAACAATTTTGTTTATTCTCAGCGTTTTAACCAAAAGAAAGTCATCGAAAAAAATGTTTCTTATGTTTCGTTTGGTTCGATGGATTTAAACTACGGACTCTCATCTAATATGTTAACACACTACCTGCTAGACGATGGCGACTTCAAACAATTGAATTCGGCTCGTAAAAGTATTGAAGCCTAAAGACTACAGTCGACTTTACTTTTTCTTTCTAATTTTCTGGTCGAAGACGAGCATTATTATCAAAAGCATTGTGTTTAGGAATGAAACTCATTAAATAGATTAAATGTCTACATCAACAAGCAAAATTGACGTATTGGTTCGGTTACACGTTACATCAGCATGCGGCATCATCAATACTTGTTTCTTTCCAAATGACCAGGGAGGCACCGTTACGGTGAATGGAAAGCGCTATCAAGCCATGCCGACTATCGAACTGTTTCCGAAAATTAATGAGTCAAACATCAACGGTTTTTGGTTGCAACAAGATGATACAACTTGCTTCTAAAAAATCCATTTGGCGCAACTTTCTTTACAGAAGTGATGTTTATCACTTGCCCTCTAATTTGTGCGATTAATCGCCTTTATATTACTTTTTATGAAGCTATAACAACAAATCAGGAACGTTTGAAGATAATACTCAAGCCCAATTGATGTATGCAGCTGTTTATGTAAAGAAAAAAATTGGCTGAACGAATAGTCCATGCAAGTCGTGGTTAAGCCGAATAAGTCCGATATCTCGATATATCTTTCCGATTATAATTAAAAACTTTATTACAACAACATTTCTATCTTGCACTATCATTTTAAGTTCTCCATCTCTTCAATGCACAAAGAATGCACAATGTACTCATAAATCCTATCTATGACTGAACAGATGCATTGATTGATGTAAATGCTGTAATAATTTGGCCTAGTTGGCATCACTGATCGTTTATCCAATCTTTCTTTTAATGATTGTCACAAACCAATTGGCTTAACTGTTTTCTTTCTCATCAGTGTGATATTTCATCGACGTTGCGAATCCTTGCAAAATATTGTATTTACTGCACATACTGAATGGCAAACAGTTTGTTTTCTTTTTCTATTTTCCAAATCGAAATTAGAATTTATTTTCTAGTCACACTGTGCTTTAATTGTTTCGTATCTTTTGGATTATTGTTTAGTACAGTTTCAGATTCATTTTCAAGATGATTTTATGAAAATAAATATTCATTAAAATTAATGTGTCTTCTTCTTCTTTTTGTTTCTTTTCTTAACTTTATTGTTGTTGTAATTGTCTGTCTCATGTAATTCATACAAATTGAATTTTTTTTTTGTTTTAATTTTTATTTCTAAAATCAACAAGTTTTTCTGAAATATTCTTTAACA
>QOCX01000116.1:438934-500051 GCA_005959815.1 Sarcophaga bullata
AAAAAAAAAAGATTTCAAATTCAAAATTCAAAATTTTAAGCAAAAAAAAAACAGAAATGTTGGCTACTTTTTTTACATAGTAAAAGTTTATGAAATAAATTCATGAATCAAATTTCATCAGAAATTCTTTCTTGAAATTGTTTTCTTTTCAATTCAACGCGGGTATATAGCGTCTATTTTCTAAGTGGATAGGAGTGTAACAGAATTCCTTAATTTAATTCTATTTAAGGCTAGAGTCCCTATTACACTCCACATGTAGCTTTTCAATTCGCCTTTCGCAAGCATCGGGTGCTACCATGATTTATCGATCTTCCTCTTTGGATAGGTTAGAATACGCGTAATGAAATGTAACTGAGATCAGTTCGGATAGGGATTCAAATAAGAACTTAAAAAACAATTCTTCTGTACACTTAAAATTTTCAAACCGCTTCTGACAGTTTTGACGAATACTCTGCCGCTATTCTGGAATATAGTCCCTTGGTAAGTCATATATCGGCGCTCCTCAAAGTTCTGTTTTACGACATCTATTCTTGAATGTTATGTGTGAGAATTGATTGGAATTCATAACGCGGTGATTATGTGAAATGTCCAACTAAATGCAAACGAGATCATTAAAGTGAATGATCTTGGATTGAAGTCGCCATAGTCTAGTTGGTAGTTTGTAGACGAGAGACCGTGGTTCAAGCCCCGGCTCAGACAAATCAAGCATGATAAAAAATTAAAAAAAAAAACAACTGAACGCACATGAATGGTGGTAATAACATAATCCTGTCAACATAATCTTACTCCCTATACATACCTGCGTAACGATTGCCTATCCTTTTAACTTTCAAAAAGTCACATGGACTATGTTTGTAAGAAGGCAAAGAAAATTGATTATACGTTGGCCCGAATGATGCTGAATGTTTATTGTTTCACCAGTATGGGAAATGATCGTAGCATTTGCAGAAGAAACTGCTTAAGGATGCGTTGTGAATATTGCATCATTACTTTGCATGCAAATAATCTTGTTTCAGGAGTTCTACAGGCCGACAAGGCGGCAAAGGAAACGAACATCCGACAACCTGGAAGCTCGAGATCGAAAAAATTGCACAATCAACAACAAAATGGAAAATACAATAATAATGAGAAAATAGTAATTAAGGTTGATACATCTTCAAACCAATTCCAGTTATTGAAAGATGGATCATTAGAACTTATGGAATTTGAGCATGATAGACGTTGCTGGTTACAGAAGTCAACCCATATTGATTTAGATATGGCACCCAAATATCCACAATGTCCAATTAAACTTGAAACTGAAGAACGTCTTGTAATCATACGCCTGTGATGTGGCGAGTACCGAACAGGAAAATAATCCGTTAGACCGCTGTGAAATGTAATGTGAAGGATGCTTCTGTCAATGGAACTGGGAACGATGGAAAAGCTTATTAAAAAAGTTAATCAAGCACTGCAAATAACAAAAATACAATACATAATTAGTCATTACCATTCTTCAGTCAGTATTACGACCTAGCTTCTCATACCGCTTATGCTGTGGCAGAACATACAGTTTAAAATCGATTCCGAACGACCGATTTTTGAGAAAGGAAAGAGAAAGGAAGTCGCCGAAGAAGTATTTTAACATGTTTTCGTCTCGAATTCCGTAATAATGACATTACGATAGAAAATCTCATGTGAAAAAGAAGACAAGTGGAAGAGAACGAAAGAGACTGACTTCATCGCGTAATAATACCGTACATCCGATACGCGGATGGAGTGCTAAAGATGAAAACAGTTAGAAACCGATATAACCAATTGGTTTACTTTTGGTTACACAAAAAACAACATTTGTTGGATTGGACTGCAACAACATGTATCATTGCTTTAAATATGGTCGGACAAACGCAACAACCTAAATTATAACACTTACATGGGAACAGAAGTAAAGCAGAAGCCTGATCTATTAATTTAAAATAAAATTCTTCTTAACTAGTAACAGTTCAAGTTGAGGTTCTAATTAAACTTGGGTATGTTCAGTGTTAATATCACTTATTCACTCCTCAATATATTGTTGCCAAAAAGAAACACAAGAACAAAGTAATCAAAATTAAATGAAGACTTCAATGCTCATCATCATTATTTTCAACATCATCTTTAGGAATATGATCCACAACATATCATGAATCATTACTTTGGCTGTCAATCATTGTAATTAAAAAAGATTTCCATAAAAAAAGAGAAACTGAATTGAAACATGATGGACTCAAACAAGTGCCCATATTTGCAAAATAATTTTTTTTTATTATTTTTTATTACTTTCAATTACAAAAACAAATTAAAAATATAAGAAGAATAGCTCATACATGTGGACAGACATATTCAAACTGCCTTTAACTGGCACAAGAATTAAAAAAAAACAAAATCTTTGAAACAAAAACCACAAATCACAAATCGAATATTGAAACTTGTAAAGGAAGGAAACAAAAAGCATTTCGTTGTGATGATGATGATGACGATGATGATGCTGATGATTATGAAAATAATGATGTTATTGATGAAGATGCTCAAACCACATTCATTTAATGGACGAGTAGAAGCAAAATTAGTCATGCTCAAATTAAATAGAAACAGATATTGAACAGTTGTATGTGAAGTGTGTACTCAACGTTTGTACAATTCAATTTCACATCACAGTCAAATCGATTCAATTATGAATCGCGTTTTTATTTTTAATTTGAAAGAAGAAAAAAGAATAGAAAAAATATAAAAAATAGAAACAAAAGAGTTATTGAATTAATTACTTTAATAGAAACCATCCATGCCATACATACTATTGTACATACAACCAGACCTAAGCACTTATTGTTCACTCCCAAGCAACAGTTCCCAAATAGAATTCAAAATTAAAACAAACAAAAAAAAAACATCCAAAAAAGTTTGGAATTGAAAGACAGGAATGTTTATGGAAACGTTTAAATAGTGCACATGTCACGGTTAATAAAATTTAATAAAATAAAATAGAAACAACAACAACAGCAATAATAACAATAACAACAATAACTACAATTACTACAAGAATCTATAAAGAAATGTTGGAATAAAAACTATTCACACCCGCACAATTGAAAACTGTTAGCGCTGAAAAATAGTCTTCTTTCATTATGATACACGAAATGAGGGCGGTCATAGACGAATTGTACAAGTGCCCTGCATATTTATATCAAAGTTTCACAAGCTCTCTTAATATACCAATAATCGTTTTATCAAACTGTTGCGATCACTTCAAGGGCTGTAATTATTGCTCTCTAAAGACACTTCCCTATAATACTAAGGGCCATTATTGCAACTTCCCGTTAATGTTGGGTTTAGTTAAAGGTCACTTTAGCTAAAGTGAACTTTAAATTCACTTATTTTCGTTATAACAAACTAATGATAAAATAAAGCCGGTGCAATAACGATAACTTTTGACACTTTAAAAAAATTCCTTAAAAACGCAGTGACAACGATGTGTTAACTTATTTGTTTGTTTATTTTATTATTGCCATATCGAAAATAATATATTTGATGTGGCAAGTTCAAAGATAAAATGAACTTTAAATGTTAGAGATAGGATGATCTTCCCTTTTGCTTAACGCTCACTTCTATCTTATTGAGTACTCATAACAATGAAAAACAATTTATCTGGCCGTTAAAATTCTTTCTTTAATTAACGGCAAGTTTTAATAATGGCCCTAAGATAGTTAATGAGACAGTATATCTAGCACTTTCTAATAATGAGTTTCTGCTTATCTATTCGGTATTTAAAATATTCTTTTCCATGTGACAAATACCGCCAAATTACCGTTACTTTATTCCGTATAACTTTATTTCGTGGCATACCTCTTTTTTTCTTGTGTTCCTTTGTATTACTTTACCATAAGCAATCACAATTAAATTTAACTCTTCAACTTCAAAATGAAATACTCCATGCTCAAATGCTTTTATGTAGGGTACCCTAAGCAATAAAAATGTGCACACTTTTAAAATTTTTTCAAACAATTATAAAAAAAAACAAACAAAAAACTGACCACAAATTACACACAAGCTCTGATAATATATATCAGGGTGCTAATTTTAACCCTGACCGTTAATGTTAATGATCTCTTAGAGTACACATCTGGAAAACATTCGCCCCTTCATTCAATCGCTAATTCAAATTGAAATTTTTAAAAATTGAAATTAAAATCATTTCTTAAGCGAATAATTGACAGATTTTTTGTAAGAATGAAATGATAAAAACGCTGCTTAAATTTCCTGTCTGGATTTAAAAACAAACCCACAAACCTACGCAGTATTGTGTTATTACTAAAACAAAATAGTGAGAATTAGGGTGGAAAACAGTAAGCTACTGAGTAAATTGCGAATTAAATATCTAGGCAGTTGATAATCAGTACTGTGGTAACAGCCATTTGCATGCAAATTTATTTTTACCAATTCTGATCTGTGATTATGAGATCTAAAATAGCACGCTCTGAAAATATAATCAAAACCATACTCATCTCTCTCTCATCTATTTATTCTTAATTCGAAGATATAATGTCGTCTATAGTGGACCCGCTGCTTTGGACAGCTTTGGCTAATATATGTGTTTCTATTTCACATTTCGATAGAAACTAACAAAATCCTTCGATTGTGTCAGAAGTAGGTAAAAATTCCCTATCTTGGTAATCATTTCCGCAGGCTCACTATCCTACCATAAATATTACCGCCACCTATGCCACCTATAAACAGCAACAACAACTGTTTACCGTATTCAGTCTTATCAAAGTGTTTCCAGATAATTTTCTGTGCAATATTTTGCTTCTATGCCACGCATAGTGAAACTTGACAATTTAACTTTTCTATCAACATTGTTGCATTATAATTGGCTTTTTAAAGTCTATATTCTCTGTTTAATAAACTCTATTCGTGTTTATTCATGTTTTCAGCAGAGAGATTTAAATTTTTTTGCCTCTGCGAAAAAATCAATAAAATTTTAAGAATTTTCTTTTAGTTGTCATCTACAAGGTAACTTTTAAATAATAATAATTAGTCCCGAAGTTACAAAACTATCAAGGTAAATAGATTATTGAAGCAATTTGTTGCTCAAATAATGTCTTCCTTTACCGCACTTTAATTAAAGTATTTCATAAATTTTTTTGACCTCTTACAAACTTTTTTTAATTATTTTCATTTAATTAAACCTCTTTATTTAAAATTTATTTAAAATTTATTGAATAGTTAATAAAGTCTTTTATCTCCGGTTTATTTACTTTCGTGACATACTGTCATTTGCAATATTAAATATTGAAATAGCAAATGGTGGCAAATGAAAAAAAAAAAAAAGAAAAACAATCTTTAGTTTATTTATTACGACACCATCGACTAAATACGATTTAAAGTAATGAAAATATTTTTATTTCTTTTTAATATTTCTTGTTTTCTATTCAAAGTTACCCTTCGTTCTTCTCTAAAAAAAAAAAAATTGTTTGCCACCAAAAAAATAAATTTAAAAAGAGATAAAAAAAATTACGTAAAAAAATATCTGTCACTTTTCGGAAATTTGTACAGTTTTTTATGCAAATTTTTTGTCACATTTTATTTTTTTTAAGCGTATTTTTTTTCTTTTTTTTTTTATTAAATTTTGTCTACAGTCTGTTAGCGTGTGACATTTGCATATTCGATATGAATCTTGTTCATGCTGCGTTTCATTGCAGGCAATAATTAAAAAATGTAAACGTTAATGCAACTTAATCTCCAATCACAGTGCAATTCAATTTAAATTGGCTTTTATCTGTAACTGTAACTGTGTTTGTATTTGTGAATTGTGCAATTTGAGTGTTTAACAACATCTGGCATTACATTACGTTTAACAGCATGAATGTGATTAATTTACGAATTTATTTTACTGTTAAATAACAGTAAATAATAACATTAACAGAAAAGAATAATGTTAATGAGAACTTTTTCGGTTAAACATTTAAAAAGCTTTTCATTACGAGCTTAGAGGTGACCAGGTGATTTCATTTTGAAATATTTTTTTTTATAGAATGATATTGATATACGAGGTGTGACTAGAAAAAAAATGGTTATCACTGTTTTACTAAACTTGTTAAATTTGTATTTATTGATATGCCTTCAATTTATTGCATGATCCATTGATTGTAATGACAAACTCCACTGTATGTAAACAACAATGTATAAAAGAAGGGTTTTATTGCAACGTTACCTTCCATTCTATTTGTAATTCAGCAGGGGGATGATACAGTTCTGGTTTGTTGCAACATTTTCAAAATTTTCTTTGATTGTATTTAAGATCAAGTGAGTGGATGATGTTATTTATTTATCGATATGGACGCCGATATTGAAAGCATCGATAAGTTAAGTCACACGCTAGAAATAATTCAAATCATCACTGCTATATACGAGAATTCAGAAGAACTAAAAATGATTTCTTACACCTCACCTATTTCCTAGAATGAATGAATGATTATGAAAGCTTCTCGAGTTATTCTGAAAGCTTAAGGCATACGCCAACCAGTCGACAGCTAGCGCAGTACGGAAACCTTCATAAATATTCAGACCTACATATATAAAACTTAGTATTCTCAATGTATGTGTTAAGTATAGCCTTTAGTACGGAAGTAAAATTTGGATAATTTTGAAACAATCAGATAAAGCTGCAGGTAGTCATAATCAAGAGACCCAGAACCATATTCCCGGTATGCTGCCTTAACACCATCAGCAAAATAATACTCTTTCAAACTTAACCAAGACGCCTCCATTCAAATAAATCAAGTGTTCAAATAAGAACATGATAATGCTTTAGGATGGCAATTGAGTGGAATCCTTAAAACACAATAAAATTATAAGATCGGCAGAAAGGCAAATACGGACGCTCCATGAACAGTAAAAATTCCTGAAAATAAACCAGCAAACATTTTAAATGAATAACATGAACGATTTATGTAAGCCTCATAAGAGAGGTAATGGAAAAGATATTCTTAAGTACACTGAAACAACAATATGTTTCTGACATCATTAGATTTGGTTTAGGCGACTTTAAACAGAATCATGATAAGACGAAGATGAGGAAACAATTAAAGAACTCATCTGAGGCTACATAGGAAACAAAATTTATTAGCATCGCTGGCTATGTTAATGTCATTTCTAACTGGAGTTACATGAAAGGAGATAGTTTTTCTTCTAGATTGATCAACTGATGATTATTTCTTAACACTCCTACAATCCCTCAATAAATTTAAAACAATTGTTCAAAAAAGCCTTAAAAAACTCCGCTACTTTTCTAATTACATACAGGTTTCTGAACTAAAAAAAACTTTTATTTTTCATCATAGACGTCAAAGCCGTGTACAGCTCTATACAGTGTTGTTAACGTTGCTTATCACATTGCTTATCTGTTCTACAACAGTAAAGTTAGTTTGTGAGATGATTTGATTTCGTTGCTTGTCAAATCTTTTTCCGCCGAGCCATTTCTTTATGTTTGAAATGTTTGCCAATTTTTGGAGTCAGTACATCAGCATGAAGTCGCCGTAGTCTAGTGGGTAGTGTGTTGGCTTATTAGACGAAAGGCCAGGGTTCGAATCCCCGGTCAGATATCAAAAACGAAATATGAAAAAAATATTTCTTTGGCGGCTTCCCCTCAGCAGATTTCTGGCAAAAACTCTGAGAGTAAATAAAATTGCCATGAAAAGTTTCTCAAACAATCTGTCGTTCGGAGTCGACTTTAAACTGTAGGTCCCGCCATTTATGTATAAAATTAACACACACAACATAAGTGGTGTAAGAAGCTAGGCCGTAATCCTGACAGCATTAATATGTACAATATCTAATTGCCCAATTTAGCTTTCTTTTACTGACTTTTAATATTGGGCAACAAATGATCAGCAACATGGCAACTCACATGTGTGACACAATTATGAAAACATGAATAAATCAGGTTTAATATTTATGCTTAACGCAGTGACACAGCGCAGGTCTATTAGATTAAAATGTTTGTGGATCCCCCTATAAATAAGTGCGGTAATTATCCACACACACACACTTTAAATCATTTTACTGTTTTATTTTAAGAAGTAAATGCACACTTACGCCATCTTTAAAAAATTTCATTCGATTTTATTCTTCTCTTGACTAAATGGTCCTTCGGTAATTGGCATGCCACATTTGAATATCAAATTTTTTTTTTTTTTGGATTTTTGAATCACGTGAACATCAATTTGAGCAGACAAACTATTTGAATTCAATTTAAAGGAAAACATTTTCAGATTAAAGCATAAAAAACAATTCAATTAAATTGTTTAAAAAAGAGAAGAAAAAATAAAACTAAGTTCGTATGCGATAAGACAATAAAAACTAAATGTTCTTCGAGTTCTGCTAGTCTAAAATTAAATTTCAAGTGGAGAAAAAAAATTCATTGACCGTATAATCCAATTGTTGCTGTACTTTATATTCGTATAGTTTTGTTGTTGTTGTTTTTTTATTTTTCTTATTCAATTTCTTTTAGTTCTTATGGCAGTAAATAGCAAAGAAATACAAGAAGAAACATTTTCAAAAAGAATTTTCACTTGGCCTTGACTTTGGTCGGTAAGGAAAATAAGTTTTAAAAAGCCAACAGCAACTTGCGGTCGAATAACTTTGGATGAAAACATACATATGTATGTATGTATGTACACTGATAGAAATAGTGGGTGGAAATATAAATCGAGTGAAGCTAGGTTTTAGGGGATAAACCCTAACAAAACTATTATAGACTTTGTAAATGAAAGAATATTCGACTCCTCAGCGAGGCAATATTACAGAACATAGAAACAAAATAATTACGAATACTAAGGGATAGTAAGTTGGCATTGAAGGCTCATATACAGAGAAACTCTCATTGTTATAAGGAACCAAAGAATCGACCCGAATGTGTCTATGTCTTCCCAGAATAGTAGTTCGGTTTGAACCAAGATTTAGTCGCTTTGAGTAATGCCCGCATTGATGTGGAATAGATCGCACTGTGCCTGCAACTTTAAAAATAAACGTATTTGTTGACTATCAAAGCAACGCAGTAGAAAGTTTCCTAGCCTCTTCTCAGTGTATTTAGATAGTTTTCGCTGTCGTTCTCGCTGTCATAATCTCTCATTTACTTACTACGATTACTCAACCTAATATGCCACAGAAACCAATAGAAAAACAATTGAACAATCGAATAAAGCGTGTAAAATTTAATTGTCTCTGCTCCTTCTTAATTGGATTTACGCAATTAACAGTACCTCGGATAAGAACTTAAGAAAGACAAGCGGTCAGAAAACACTATAAAAGGAAGCTCACAAACAAAACCTAATGAATATGACAGTTTGACGGCACATTGTCGATTAAATCAAATACAAGCGAAAACTCGTCGAACGGAAGTGCGAAAAAATTTTGGATACGGAAAATTATGGCAACAAAATAAGTGAAAAGGATTATAACGTTGAGTTTCTATAGTAGCCTTAACGTATCGTGCAATAACTGCGTTACTGCAACATTAAAAAAAATAATCGGTTTCGGTTTCGGTTCCGATTCCGAGTTGGTGACTTGACGACTTTTCAGTTACAGTGAGCAGTGAAAATGATGTCCTTAAATCCTCCCATGTTTGAGTATTTGCGTGGCGGACGCAATGTTAGTTTGGCTGAATCTGTGCCAGCGGATATTATGCACATGGTGGACCCCTATTGGTATCAGTGGCCACCCATGGAACCAATGTGGTTTGGCATCATTGGTTTCATTATCACAATTTTGGGTATCATGTCGCTCAGTGGCAATTTTATTGTAATTTACATTTTTACATCCGCCAAATCGTTGCGTACACCGTCCAACATGTTTGTAGTGAATTTGGCATTTTCCGATTTCATGATGATGTTTACTATGTTCCCGCCCGTCGTACTCAATGGTTTCTATGGCACATGGATTATGGGTGCATTCTGGTGTGAGCTATACGGGTTTTTTGGTTCTCTATTCGGTTGTGTATCGATTTGGTCAATGACACTGATTGCTTACGATCGTTATTGCGTTATTGTTAAGGGTATTTCGCGTAAGCCATTAACAATAACTTCGTCGGTTTTACGTTTATTATTCGTTTGGTGCGGTTGTTTGACGTGGGCAACACTTCCCTTGGTTGGCTGGAATCGTTATGTACCAGAGGGTAATATGACAGCATGTGGCACAGATTATTTTGCCAAAGACTGGTTTAATCGCTCGTACATCATCGTTTACTCGTTTTGGGTGTACTTGACTCCATTACTGACTATTATTTTCTCGTATTGGCACATTATGAAGGTAAGAGAATATAGAAAAAATTGCTAGGTGTATAGTCGGTCAATAGTTGCATTGGGACATTGCATTCATATTTTAAAAACCCAATAAACATACGAATTTGATCTACAATAAGCACTTTTTCATGGCAATTTTATTTAATCTCAGAGCTTATGCCAGAAGACTGCTGTTTCGTTTTGTTCGAGATATCTGGGCTGAGGTTTGAACCGTGATCTCTAGGCTAACAAACTAAAACACTACCAACTAGACTAAGGCAAGGCTTAAAATTGGGAAACTTTTGGTTTGTTTTCCATTCTTTTCTTTGTATTTTCTTTTTTTTTTTTTCTTACTTTATCTGTCAATTGAAAATGTCAAAGAACACTTTATGGCGGATTCTATTTGACTCAGCCTCATCTGATTCGGCCTTTGGTCTGCAGCAGATGTTTAATGATAACATGATACCAGGGTAAATGTTGAATACAAACTGTGCAGTGCATTCAGTTGCAAAGCAAAAAAGGGGGAGCACCTTAATTTTAAATTCTTACGAATTCTGATTTCACAACCACATTAAACCAGGCAAAAACTGTTTTCACCCAACAAGTCCTATGGAATGACATTAAATTTCTCTTAAGGCCGCTTAATTAACTCAAAAGTTGATAAAAAAAAAATTTCGAAAATCCATTACACGCTTGTCACAAACACTTCAAATGTGCATTTAAATTAAAAAAAGTTTTCAAAATTTCTTTTCTTTTTGGCTTCTTTCGTTTCATAT
Organism: Sarcophaga bullata; assembly: GCA_005959815.1. NCBI lineage: Eukaryota > Metazoa > Arthropoda > Insecta > Diptera > Sarcophagidae > Sarcophaga > Sarcophaga bullata. Next base: position 450,006 of record QOCX01000116.1, read on the forward strand.
CACTTAGGCCGTACGAGAGCATGAGGCTGCGATGCGTGAACAGGCGAAAAAAATGAATGTCGCCTCACTGCGTAACAGTGATGCAGATAAGGGCAAATCAGTGGAAATAAAGTTGGCCAAAGTAGCATTGGTAACGATATCATTATGGTTTCTGGCCTGGACACCATATACGATTATTAATTATGCCGGCATATTTGAATCGATGCACTTGTCACCTCTCAGCACCATATGCGGTTCAGTTTTTGCCAAAGCAAATTCAGTTTGCAATCCCATTGTTTATGGCTTAAGGTAAGTGTGTAAGAGTGAGAGAGCATAAGAAATATTTTTTTTTTTTTTTTTGAGTGACTTCACTTTTGTTCTTGTTTCGTTAGTCATCCCAAATACAAACAAGTATTGCGAGAGAAAATACCATGTTTGGCATGCGGCAAAGATGACATGTCCTCTGAAGTCAAAACACAGGCTACCGCCGAAGTTAGCGAATCGGCAGCGTAGATTTGCTTGAGTGCGTATCGGAGACATGCTTCCTTAAGGTTTTCTTTTTTTTTTTTAATAAAACAATCATTGACATCAGACAATTCTAGCACGTTTATGGACTTGATGATTTTCCAATTAACAATATTTACTATTGGAATATTTATTTATTATACATACTTATAGTTGTAATTGTATTTGTAATTGTAATTAAATTGTAATTTTAAGTAGAATTTATTATTTACGTCGTCAGATGATATTCCTACGATTTCAACGAAGTGATCCTAAGCTGTGTTTAAATGGTTCAACGCTCTTTAATGGCATACAAATGAAAAAAAAAACAAAAAAAGTTTAAAAAAAAAAAAATTTTAAAAATGTTCAATTTTTGAAAAGAGTTTTCACACTTTTCATTAACAATTGAAAGCAATAAAAACAATTAAAGAATTTTGCATCTAAAAAAAAAAATGAAAAAAAAAATTAATAAAGAATAAAGAATAAAGCAATTGATACAAAATCAAATTGATGTTGAGTTTTAATGCGGCACTGGTCGACCTTTTCGGTTTGATTTCTAAGTTAATCAAATTTATTCCTTAATTATTACGAAACTATCCAACCTCAAAGCCATCGTAGTAGTACTTGCCATCGGTCAAATTCAAACTCTTTTTCAGAGTCATGGAAATCTGGACATTTCGCATGAACTTTACCCAGAGGAGTCATGGAGAACATTCGAACGAAGTTATATTCCACACATAATAGCGTCATTAAGTTTCTTTAAATGTACAAAAAAAATCGGTAATTATTTTCCCACACCATGACCATGTAAGATCGCACTAGGTATTCTTTAATCCCGAAGATTCTACTCTAGCGTCAACGTTTGCTACGTTTATATTGATTTAGCATACTTGTCGATGGTGTTGAATTAGAATTTGCAGCATATGCCTCTTGTGAATACTAGCCATGTTTCATTTTCATACAATCGATTAGAGTTTACACATGATGTTGACTATTCTTCACCTGTACCTTACGTACATATTTGAACATCTTCGTATTGATTGTTATCGGCCGTTTGCCCTTCTCGCTTAATTAAACAGTGTTCGTTTGCGTCAGTGTCGTCCATTATACGGAATAGATAGTAACAGTTCTCGATGTTCTCACGTTAGTTATGCTCTGCATACATTGAAGTTGCCATAGAAGAAAGCACGTCGTTCAGACCCCAGTTCAGCCATATCGAGCAAACCACTTCATCTCAGCAGTGTTCTGGCACTACTGACACTTGAGAGTAAATAAAATTGCCATAAAAATATTTCTCAAAAATATTTCATTTGGAGTCGACCTTAAACTGTACTTCCGCCACTAACATATAAAATTAACTCACACAACATAAGTGGTATGAGCAGCTAGGTTTTAATACTGACTAAAGGATTGTAATGACCAATTAAGTAAGTAAGTAAGTATGTAATACATTTGAAATTAAGAGCATGGCTGTAATGGAACAGCTTATAGTCGATATTACCTAGAAATTCCGATAAGCTTACAGTGGCTATAAAGTCTGCAGTTTCACTTACAACGTTCGCTTCAATAAAAGCCTATGAATATCGATTAGGTAGACCAAAAGGATTTACCTTCCAAATGGAGACAAGTTATCAAACAAAACCATGCATTTTTATTCATCAAATTAATATTTTAAACATGCAAAAAATTTTTAAATAATTTTGTTTTTGGTTTTTTTTTTTTTTTGTTTTTTTTTTTCAATTTCAATCTCATTTGCAAATATGTATTCGTAACACTGTGAATAATAATAAAATATTTGTACAAAATTTCATTTTCATCATTATCAAAATTCTGAATTTTTTCTGTGTTTTCCGTTTTTCATTATTGAGTTGTCGTCGTCAGTATGGCTAGCAGATATCATGAATAACGTTTTATGGCCGAATCCGCTTTTTTTTTAATCATAATAAGCCTGTAAATCTTCCAGGATAAAGGTGCCATTGCGTTCTTCGTCGTTGTGATTGTAAGGAAAGTTGTTTCTGGGTAATAATAATTTTTGTTGTTGTTCGTATAATTGTTGTTGTTGTTGCCTTTGTTGTTGCTGTTTCTTATCGTGACTCATTTCATCTTGTGTAAACAAAGCACGTCCCTGCAACATTATGAAATCAATCAAACGTTTATTCGTTATCAGTTTCATTGCATTCGGATCAGTACGTTTGCGCAAATAGTTAAAGCAGCAGGTCCTAAAAAATGAAAGATTTCAATCGAAGATAAAAATAACCTTAAAAAAAAAAACAATAAAAATAAAAATGAGCCATAAATACCTGAAATGTTTAGTGCCACAAGCGCTGGCACATTCATTGCCACAGGAATCACATGGTATTGCGGAGATGGTCAAAACTTGCAATAGAAATAAACCTGAAGTGATAAGAAGCATTGCATTAAAGAGTTTAACATTCGAATACTTGTTGATATTAATCACAGTAATACGATCGTATTTTATTAAACCGATTATTGGTAATCGGAAAAATTTCGATTAATAGTTCTCAATATAGAGTCCCAATATTTAATATCTCTGAGAACATTATTGTTTGATAACACTTTGCGATTACACTTTGGTTCTTTTGTGAAAAGTTATCGACTTTTGAACAATTTGAAGAAATTTGAATCTCAAATTTAAAATGTAATCGCATTTATGGCGGCAATGGTTTACACATTTTCGTTTGGACGTGTCATGAATTTAAACAAAAAATTCAATGAAAATTAATTCAAAATTAAAATGAAGTTAAACAATTAAGTAAGTAAGCAATTGCGAACGTCTTCTCAACCGCATGACCTCAATTTAATTGCATATCCGTGGGATTTATTAAGAAAGGAAAATTGTAAACCAACTTTAAAATCTATGCTAATAGAGGTAACAAAGCAGGAATGGAATAGTATAACCCAAGAAATCACTAAAAAAAAATTATTTCATAGTATGCCACAAAGCTTGGCAAAGAATTTGAAACGGATAGGCTAACCTATCTATCTACTATCAAAGAAAACGATCTCAATTATGAAAAGTTTTAAATTTACTTTTAACTTTTTCATAAAGGTTATTTTAACTTCTTTTTTAATTCTTTTGTTGCTATTAATAGGAAATTATTTAAATTTTTAAACTATTCTCACTTTTTCGCCAAATGCCTACAAACGATAACGCGTTAGGTAAGTAGCTCCAGCTTTATTACCCATAATGAAATAAAAATTAACTGTAATGTTAAGACAAATTGTACGTTGATACATACTATTCAACATTTCCGACAAATAATACTAAACGTTGAAAACACTGTTTGCACAGTATTGTACATATTCTGCGATAGTTTTCAAACTCAATTTATGGGTTCGGCCCCTAAAATATTTGACAATAATAATTTTCTTTAAAAACGTAAGAAAAAATCCCCTTTAAATTAATTTTAAAAAAAATACTCTCTTAATAATCGTATTAACACTTAATGGGTTATTTACAAACCAAAGTGAAATCGTTCAACCAAATCTCAAATACTCTTCGTTCGAGATACTCATCGCAAATATCTTTGCAAAAATCTCTTAAATTTTGCCACTACTTTAGCTTATCGATTAAACCAGAGTCAAGAAATTCAAAACCTGAAACGAAATGAGAATCATTCTGGCTTTCAAGCGGAACTTGCAAAACTCTGACTGAGTGATTTAGTGTTGAAACAGATTTCCGAGTAAGCGAATCAAAATCAATTAAAAACGCAAAAACAAAAAAATTAATACCTAGTGAGATAAAACGTAAAAAACAAGAAAAGAAAATAAAATCAAAGAAAATAAAATAAAAATGTTTAAAACATTTGTAATTTCTATTTTATTATTCAATGGTTTAATAATTAATCAACAGTTATTTGTTAAAGGTAAGTTAATGATTAAAAATATTCTTCAGATCGGTATCTCTCTTATCAATTATTTAAAGTTTTTTGTGTTTGATCTTGTACATTGAATTTAATGATTATCAAACTGTATCATCTTTAAATTTTATTAAAATGATGGATTTCCCCAGAGGAATTTACTGTATTGATTACAGAAGACGTAATAGGTCACCATATTCGATACTAAACCCCTACTATATTATTATTTAATAATTAAAGAATACAAAAACAATAAGAACTTTACGGAATTTCTTTAGGATATGATTCCAGATTAGATTTTTTTTTGCTTCCTCCGTACCATCCATAAATTAATCTTTTCAACTTTCTCCGACTATTTCACTATTTGAGTTTTTAAAAGTGAAAATAGTTTCAAAATATTTTAAAACGCTTTGTATTGAATGTAAATGTGAGCTTTAGAAACAAAGAAATTTTTCAGAAGCTTTTCACATCTTATGTTCTGTAAAAAAAAATAGTTGGGTAACGCTTGGTATCCGTTGGGGTCTGTAGGGTCAACTGATAGAGACCCTCGGTTCAAACATCGTGAACAAAACGAAAAGTAAAAAAAATATATCTTTTGTCGGCTTCCTCTCTGACAGTAGGAGTGAGTGTCATTAGAAGCTAGATTGTAATCCTGACTAAAATGTTGTAATGACCAATAAATTAAGTCTTATTCACATGAATTATACGTGAGACAATCATGCCCTCAAATCGCTTGTGCAGAATATCCATTCTGGCATGTGCTGTATGCCATGCGCTGTGTACCATGCAGCCTGTTGAAACCCCACGTTGTTAAAGTCCAGATTATCAAATTCGGCCTGTAAGAAGTTGAAAATCATTGACCTATAGCGCTAGCCGTTGACAGTGGTGGTATAGCAAAATCTTAACGAAATACGAATACCGAATGTCCGAATGCATTGGACGCACTTGGAATCATGTGATTTGGTATCATCCCAAATTCGACAATTTCGTTTGTTTCTCTATCCATTTATCCAGAATGGGACTCAGCACAGAAATTAATTTTTCTATGAAAAATAATGAACTCTACCTGCTTTTCATTGGCATGATCGATCATACAATTTATCCCTAAGACACTGCCTCCTAACATTAAATCTTTATAATAATACAGATATTCGCCATACTCCCTACGATTGCCAGGTAGCATGTGCTTTCGAAATTATTCCGAACATGTTGGATGAGTTCCTTACAGCGAATTTTTTTTATAAAAATCGGGGAACACATTCTACAATTAAAATAATCTTATCATGTCCCATCTTTCGAAAAGTCTGTAGTCAGATTCAGTGATTAAAAGTCAAGCTCTTCTATAACTAAGTGCATCTTTCGCAAAGTGAACTGAAAATACAAAAACCTTTCCAGACTATATCCCTGTAGTCATAGATTTATCACTTTTAGGATTCAGCAGTAGCTGAACACTGAATTGGTGTGCCTGAATAGTGTTATAAAGATTACTATTTCTGACTTTGATGAAAACGTTGAAATTACAGATAAAAACTCGCCGATTATGGTTTAGATTTTAGGCTATTTAGACTATTCGTTCACTGAAACAACGAATTAAAATTAGATGAAGGATAGTATGGAGTGCACAATTTCAGCTTTCCACAGAAGTCAATCCGGAGAATGCAGAAATACAAAATTGTATTCATGATATAAATTTCGAATATAGCGGTCTGAGCAGAGTCTCCAACTGAATGAACTCCAACTTTTTTCTTTTTTTAAGCAATGCTTAGAACAATGCACTTACTAATGGAATTGACGTTCAAGCAGCAGCGCTCAAAAATGGAGAAGTTTTTATAGAAACATATTAAACTTGGATCTGTTTATATAGCGAATAACAGGAAACTAATGCAGCTAATAGCTCAATTCTATACTGAATACATAGCACAATCATCTACTCGTTCGACCTTGTGAGTTTATGCTACGCGAAATAGCAGTACATTTCGCTTGAGCTTATTCCGTTGAAGTATGCATAGATAAAACAGTGAAACATACGCCATATTGTACAGTTGCTCTATTGAATCAATAAAATTGGTTGCTCTCGTGCACAAGCGCGAGCCTCAAAACACCATTCAAGACACTGGTGCATACATAAGAATTGTTTTCTATTTTTGATCAGATTTTATTGTAATAACCGTTACACAATCTACCATGTAATCGGCCACGCCTTAAATAAATGGAAGATGTAGTCAAATTTCTATAACCTTTTGAGTAAAAATTCTCTTCATTTTTTTTTCCAGCTAGTGAATGTGCTTTGAACACCGAATGCAAACATATAAGCAACTGTCCACTCATTTTAAGCAGTCTCCATTTGATACACTATAAACCCTATTGTAATTTAGATAAGAAAGGAACGCATGTTTGCTGCGTTAAACCACCCGAGAAATATACTCAAGCCAAGGATGATGATATCAGAAGTGTGAGAGGTAAGATTCAATAAATTTCGTTCAGAGTTACTATCTCCATTTATACTCTCCCACAGAATGCAAAGCCATACAGAAATATCGTTCATCGTGCGAGAAATCCCTGATTGTGAGCGGAAAGAAAGCCGAGCCAAAGGAATTTCCCTTTATGGCTTTAATTTACTATAAAGATGAGGGCACTGTGAATTATTTATGTGGCGGAACTTTGATAAGCGATAAATACGTATTGACAGCAGCTCATTGTTTCTTCATTGAAAAGTGAGTAATTAATTTTATTGAGATTTGAACCTTTAAGCAACATATCTAATCACAATAACAATTGAATCAATTTATCCACTCTATTTAACAGCCCTCCCAATTTCGTACGCTTAGGCGAATTGGACTACTCGACTACAACCGATGATGCCTCACCCATTGATATTAAAATAGAAAATGCCATTACACATCCTCAGTACTTCACAACTGACATCCAGGAGAAATATAACGATATCGCCTTGATAGAGCTGGCGAAAACAGTCACATTTAATGATTACATTATGCCTGCTTGTCTTCCACTTGTTGATGGTCGTGATTTTCAAGAATATTTAGCAGCTGGTTGGGGTAGACCTAACGATACTACCACCGAGTTGACGCCCCATTTACTCAAAGTCAAATTAGATAGTTTCGATGATGACACCTGCATTCGTAAAGTTGAAATAACCGAAGAACTTAAAGATGGCGTTAATAAACGTACACAAATGTGTGCAGGTTCATTTACCGACATGCGTGATACTTGTATGGGTGATTCGGGTGGACCGCTTTTCGTCGATCATCCTGATTATAAATGTTTATATTTAGCTTTGGGCATAACTTCCTTCTCTCACGGTGGCTGCGGCAATGTTGGTCATCCAGCTGTCTACACTCGTATACAATTGTATTTGGACTGGATTGAGCGTATTGTATGGAAAGAAGCCGCAAAACTATCGTAAAGCGAAAATGTATAGAAAATTTCAATTGCTTTTCTATTAAAATTAAAACAATTGTTTTAAATTCTAGAGAATTTAATTGGTGGCCAAATATGGAACACACCTATTGACTCACTTAAGAATACCTATGCCTATAATTAAATATATTCTTTTACTTACACAACACAAATAGTTTATGGATCTGCATAGTGTGCTGATACATTTTGTCCTTTACTTTATTTTCTTTTGTGAATCTTTTCATTGAATGTGGTGGCCACATACAATCTGTTTTTTTTTTTTATCCAACACAATAATTGTTTTATAATCCAAAATTTGATTCCGTTTATGCTTATAAAAATATTATCCGTTTCTGCAATGTTTCACTGGTAAGCTCACGAACTAAAAGACCATTTTATGAGCGTAACAGCTTTTTATATCCTTCTGTGACAGTGTCAAGAAAGTTGAGTTCAAAGGAATTATTGAAGCATCTAAATTTGTCCATTAAAAAAAAAAAAAGAAAAAAACTAGAGTAGATGAAATGACGTGTTCTCATCATTAACACTTGCATAGAATTTTTAATACTTTCTTGAAAGTTTCTATTGAGAATAACTTTCACTTAAGAAATCAAAGGTATTTTGAATAGACAGTGACGTTTGTAACACAACAGCTACACATTAAACAAATTTCTTATTAATTTTGTAATCATCATAACAAAGGAAAGTTTTCGAAAGAATTTTCGAAAAAAATTTAAGAATTTTTGATTAACATTTTCGCAGCTAAAACGTGAACCCGTTTGTTTGTTTGTTTGTTTTAATTTAATGATCCTTTTACTACAAGAATCAAACTTTAAAGTGTATAATACTGCAGTGTTTGTACGTCGTAGTTTTGCACCTCTGCACCTCTGGCAACTTCTAGAACCTAACTGTTGATTTGTTATTGTTTTCATTTTTCGGATTTCCTGTCATTTCTATGTTACTTTGTGAATTAATCCCTCTTTAGTCCTATCCTATTAATTTCTTTCGTGTTCTGTTATTATTATTCCTTGTTATCATAACTGCATGGTTAATTTGTCATTGTTTGCTTTATGTATTCTTTTTCTACAAAAATAGATGAACACTTCAGGGTTTATTCTTTTCTTTCTATGCAACAATATACTAGTCAATATTGATAACTTGTTATCCTTTTCGAAAATAATTCCGAGATCATATCGCTCTCTTTTCATAACTAAAAACTCTCTTTTCACAATAAAATTGTTTAACACCAAATGATTTCACTGTAGAATAACTTGAAGTTGCCATAGTCTAATCCATACTCTGGATCACACATCTCGAATAACACGAAGTATGAAAAAAGATGTTTCTTTTGTCAACTTCTTCTCAACAGACTTCTGGCAAAAAATATGTTTAAAGCTGACGTTAAACTGTATGGTGGTGTGAAGCGATAAGTTGTAATCCCGGCTGCCGCAATGTGTGATTTACAATATATGCCTGTTGGATCATTTCCTTTCCTACTAGTTAAAGCTGGTCCCTTGTTACAGATTACTTACTTTTTGATGGCAGTTTGAACAGTTTATTGTCCGTTTAAGTCCGAATAAACCTTTAAATACATAAGCACTTGGTTTATGCTTTTAATAATCAACTTTCCTACAGTGATGTCATCAAATAAAACAAAGTAGATCGTGCTAATCACTCTCTTATATAGGAATCATTACATTTAAGAGAAAATACAAAAAACCTAAGATCTCGAAAAAGAGTTAGAATGTTAAAAATTCTACATACATACATAATTGGCCATTACAACCCTTCAGTCATGATTACGGCCTAGTTTCTTACACCACTTATGTTGAGTGTATTAATTTTATACATGAGTGACGGGACCTACAGTTTAAAGTCGACTCCGAACTACAGATTTTTGATTAACTTTTCATGACAATTTTATTTACTCTCAGAGGTTTTGCTAGAAATCTGCTGAGAGGAAGTCACTGAAGAAATATTTTTTCATATTTCGGGGACTTGAACCGTGGCCTTTCGTCTAATAACCAACACACTACCTACTAGACTACGGCGATTTAAAAGTTCTATTAGTAAAGTCTTACAGTCCTAGATATGCCATATACATTTTGACTGTTTTGTGTTTAACAACTATGAGTGATTTGTTAATCGTTGGGCGTGTACTTTCCTTCCAAATCCTTAGTCAAATCAATACTGAGACATAGGGGAGAAGACCGGCTGAATAAACGGTATGCGCACAGGAATGTATTTTGCCGAATTAAATGTGACAAACTTCTTATGCCTACAAATAAAGTCTCGCAGTTCGATGTTCGTACGTATGTCTACGGAAACCTAGTCATTCTGTAGGCCCTGCACCAAAGATCATGTCATCATGTCTTCACCAAGACTTTTCAAAAGTTTCTTGATCTTACAGAGAAAAAAATATTGGAGTTATAATATGTCACTGCATTACAGTACAAAATACTTAAGAGGACACTTTCTTTACGATTTGAATTGTATTTCAAGCGTATTCCAAATACTCCTATCCAAACTGAAAATTCAGAAAGGCGTTTCTAAACTCACCACTTTGCCTATCGTTTAAGTTGCCACATATCATCCGCATTCAGATATCAAACGATTTTGTTGCAAATCCACAAATACTTCTCTGTGGGAAAGTATTGCAAAGATAGCTTTTATTAAGAGTTTTTGGTACGATAGACATAATGCAACAGAACAATAATTATCTACTGTAGGGTATTTTTTTTTATAACCTATCTTGACCGAACGTCATTATGAACTTTTCAGTATTTCGCTTGTGAAATTGTTTTGTATTTAAAATTTCAAATGCAAATATTAGATTTTATATAATCCTGTATGTGTATGTATGTATGTATGGATGTGTAACTGTATGTACGAATATGAATCGGTCAATTATTCTGCATCTGAGAAGATTGAAACACAATTCGGTTAGATGATGACTGATAGATGGATGGATGATGGATGGTGAATGAATTGTTATTCTTTCTTCCTCTACAATAACAATAATGCCACACTGACTGATGATGCATTTGCATTGATTTAAAATTTAAGTCACATGTTTTAATTTTAACCCTTCTCTTCATTCCTTTTAAGTGTGTTGCCTGTTTTTTTTTTAATTTAAAAAGGAACTTAAAATGTAAAAGCAACAGGTAAAAAAAATTGTTTTTGTTCTCTTTGAAATTATTTTCTAGACCTCATTTGAATGCTACCAGTTTACAACCAAAAGGGATAAACAACATTATGTAGTTTGTTGTATATTACAGTGAACATATGTTCCTTAAAGAATTTTCGTAAACAATTTTAATAGAAGTCCTCCTCATTCCCATCTTATTTAAAAAAGAATTTTTAACCAGAAAAATTTTTCATCATAGGCAAGCACTGGCAGTAATTGTAATTCCCTTACAAATGCAGTCCGTCTCCACGTGTATGCTGGTTTTGCTCTTCTGTGACTATATTGAGGGCTCCAGATATAGGTTATCATGTATATTATATGTATTCCTTATGTTCCAGAGTGGAACAGAGTGCCGCAACAAATTTTCTCATCAGCCACCTTCCCATAGTTTCAGAGTGAAACAGAGTGCCGCAATAAATTTCATCCCTTCGTGAGTCACCTTCCCATTGTTTTGTAGTAAACTTTGTAGTATTGGTATTCAGACGTAGGACCTTAGTTTTTCAGTATTAATGTGTAGTCCTGTATGGCAATGTTTCTGCCACAACATTTATAGACGAGTAGACAAATGTCATCGGCATAATCAAGGACTTTAAGACACCCATAAAGGCTATATTTAGTGGTTGCCCCAACACAGGTTTCCAGTATCATTACTGCGTCTATTATTATATACCAGATGAGATAAAACAGTCTTCTCAAACTCATACATTGACATTTACATGAAATTTTGATTTTATCCTGATCACCATTCAGACAACTTTACATTGCGTTCCTATCCAAAAAGGCTTTATCGAAATCAATAAAATTCCAATGGAAAGGTTATCTTTATTCCACGGACTGCACAGTGGTAATTTACCGTCAATTCCTTATTTATGTCCTTACAATTTATGCATTCCGAAAGATCTCCTTTCTTAGGTTATCTATATTATTACTCCAGAATTGAGTTCAAAGGGCACAGAATATCTTTGACAAATTCTGGTTTTTATTATCGGCTAATTAAAATATAAATTTCTCTAAACGTGCGAATGCTTCACTATTTTCAAATCTTATTTTAAAATTAACTGCCATAGCTTGTAAAAGAAAATTGTAATCAGCCGCTGATTTACATCAGCTGACATTATTGCCACGCATATGATGTCATCAATTTGCAGTGAATGTCTCAAACAGCTGATGGATTTCAACAAAATTATTTCGTAAAGCATATGTGAAAGGAAAAGCGATTAAATTTCATTATTTTCGGAAATCCACCTAAAAGATAAACATTTCCAACAATTTTGAAGTCTTAAGTGCTGAATAATTAAACAAAATGGGTGAGCGTTTTAAGGACCTACCACGCTTTACTGGATCCTTAAGAGCCAACACCGATTTAGAGGCCAAATTGCCACTGATTAATGAAAGCGATGAATTAATTGGACTGAAACAGGAGAGAAACACTTTTCTCAAATCGTAAGTAACGGAAATCGGGGAATTACCCAATTAGAATGAAAATTATTTCCACCTGTTTTTATTCCTCTGTAGACAAACAGAGGAACAGCAGACCATCAATGAAGTGCTACTGCATATGCCAGCCGATAGAAGAGATCAAATAAAAATCCACTTCCAAAAACTGCGCAACCTGGTACAGGAATGTATGGGATATGATGAACAGCCACAAGTGGTCGAACATGCTACTCTCTTCCTCTTCTGGCTAATGTTAGAGCAAAAGGTCATTATGGTGGCCACCACCATACGTATACGGGCTGTATTTGGTACAATATTTGGGAATAAGTTGGCAAAAATACACCAGACAGTATGGTCCGTTAGAGAATTGCTCGAAGACTACGAAGTAGACGAGTTGAAACAGTGGAACAAAAATCTTGGAAAGAAGTTAAAGAATCAAAAACTTTGGGGTGACCATATTAAGGTCAAATTTAAACAGACTACTGTCGGAGAAGTAGGCAATCTTCTAGATCTCGCACCATCATCAGTAAGTAAAAATGCTGCTTCCCTGGGATTTTCCATGCAATGGGACCAGGAAACAGCCTCGTCCAGCAATAAGTCAAAATACCACAAAGTGGTAGAAATATTTTTGAAAATGACACAAAAAGAAGAGCATGTCCACCTTCTTACCAGCATAACAGAATTGTTGAATTCTAAGAAATCAAACGATGAATTGCAAAACGATCTCATCGAACTATTGGGTTTCGAACATTTTGATTTGGTGCAACAAGTGCTTAAAGATCGGACAAAAATATCCAGCCAGTTGCAGGAACTTGAACAGAAAGAGAAACGCAGCAAACGTACCAAGCAATTACAGCAAAAACAAAAACAAAATGGCACAAATGGAGCCGAACTAAGGCCAACCGTGGCATCACAGGTAGTGGTGCAATCGGCTTTAGAAAAAGAATTGTCGAAACAGCAGCGCAAAGAGGAAAAGAAAATGCAACGTTTAATGCAATCAATAGGTCGTAATGAAAAAGATGAAGATGAAGTGGCACAAATTATAAATCCTGCACAGTTACGTTTACAACAACAACGAAAACTACTCGAAATTGCCCAACACCAACCGCTACTGAAATCCACTCAACAAATGAAAGAATTTCGTTCAACTTTACCTCCTTTACAACGCTACCCATACGTCTTTGATAGTCAACTAGAAGCTAAACAGCATGCCGGCTTTATAGGTGGAAATCGTATTTCTTTGCCAGAAACGGCAGAACGTATCGATAACAGACAGTACGAAGAGGTAAAAATTCCCGCAACTGAGCCGCCACCTCTATCAGTGGGTAATAATCGTATTAATATATCGGATCTAGATGACATTGGCAAAATAGCATTCGCAAATTGTAAACAACTAAATCGCATACAATCTGTCGTGTATCCCGTGGCCTATCTCAGCAATGAAAACATGTTAGTCTGTGCGCCCACCGGTGCTGGTAAAACAAACGTAGCCATGTTAACCATTGTCCATACGATACGTTCCCATCTAGAGAACGGTCTTATTAATCGTGATCAATTTAAGATTGTTTATATAGCACCCATGAAAGCTTTGGCTTCGGAAATGGTTGCTAATTTCTCAAAACGCCTGAAGGATCTAAATATTGTTGTTAAAGAACTGACTGGTGATATGCAATTGTCGAAAACTGAAATGACACAGACTCAAATTCTGGTAACAACACCAGAGAAATGGGATGTGGTAACACGAAAAGGTAAGCAATAATGAAATTAATTTTTCAAGATGGTTACCTTAATCTTCTATCGCTTGCAGGAGCTGGTGATGTTGCATTGATTAGTTTGGTTAAACTGCTGATCATCGATGAGGTTCATTTGTTGCATGGTGAACGTGGCCCAGTAGTTGAAGCTTTGGTTGCTCGTACTCTGCGTCTAGTGGAATCATCGCAAAGTATGATACGTATTGTGGGTTTATCTGCAACACTGCCAAATTATATCGATGTTTCCAATTTCTTAAGAGTCAATCCCATGAAAGGTTTATTCTATTTTGATTCACGCTTCCGGCCAGTACCCTTAGATACTGTTTTTGTGGGCGTGAAAGCTGTCAAACCTTTACAACAATTGGCGGATATGGATCAGATTTGTTACCAAAAATGTTTAGAACAAGTCCAACAGGGTCATCAAGTCATGGTGTTTGTGCATGCCCGCAATGCTACAGTACGTACAGCCAGTACCTTGAGAGAATTGGCACAACAAAATAATACCAGTGCCGTCTTTTTGCCAGATACCAATAACAGCAATTATGGTTTGGCATTGCGAGCAATACAAAAGTCTCGAAACAAACAATTAGTGGAATTGTTTTCGGCTGGCTTTGCCATGCATCATGCAGGCATGTTAAGAACCGACCGACAATTGGTGGAGAAATACTTTTCGGAGGGTCACATTAAAGTATTGGTATGCACAGCCACATTAGCTTGGGGCGTAAATTTACCAGCCCATGCTGTTATAATTAAAGGTGAGTGAATATTTCGAATTTCAAATGCAAACGTTTAATAAATTTGTTGTTTTGATTTGCACTTATTTAGGCACGGATATTTATGATTCCAAACACGGCTCCTTTGTCGATTTGGGCATATTGGATGTATTGCAAATTTTCGGTCGTGCTGGTCGCCCTCAATTCGATAAAAGTGGTGTGGGCACTATAATCACTACGTATGACAAACTAAATCATTATCTTTCCCTGCTTACCAATCAGTTCCCCATTGAATCGAATTTTGTACAATATTTAGCCGACAACCTAAATGCAGAAATAACTCTGGGCACCATTTCTAATGTCGAAGAGGCCGTAGAATGGTTAAGTTATACGTATTTATTTGTACGCATGCGCATTAATCCTCATGTCTATGGCATTGAATATGCCGAGGTCATGCAAGATCCTCAACTGGAAGCTAAGAGGCAACAATTGATTGTGGGAGCTGCCATGAGTTTGGATAAGGCAAGAATGATACGCTTTAATCAACGAACATTGGATTTCAATGTCACCGATTTGGGTAGAACAGCTTCACACTTTTATATCAAATACGATACGGTAGAAATATTCAATGATTTGTTGAAACCCTTCATGAATGAGTCGGAAATCTTTGCCATGATATCTCAGGCACAAGAATTCCAGCAGCTAAAGGTACGTGATGATGAGTTAGAGGAATTGGATGAACTGCGGCACAATTACTGTAAGGTTAAGGCTTTTGGCGGCAGTGAGAATGTATGTGGTAAAGTGAATATTCTTATGCAGACCTTCCTCTCACATGGCTACGTCAAGTCCTTTTCTTTGGTGTCCGATATGTCTTATATCGTACAAAATATTGCTCGAATAGCAAGAGCACTGTTTTCCATAGTTCTGCGTAATAATAATGCAATACTTTCTGGACGCATGCTGCAAATTTGTAAAATGTTTGAACGCCAACAATGGGACTTTGAAACTCCCATGCGACAATTCCCCAATATTACTGCAGAGTCTATTGATAAATTAGAAAGTAGGGGCATAAGTTTGTATACTTTACGCGAAATGGAACAAAATGAATTGAAGGAGATTTTACGTAATGCTCGTTATGCTGAAAACGTGCTGAGAGCTGCCAAAGAACTACCCATGCTTGACATAGAGGCCAGCTTGCAACCTATTACACGCACTGTTTTAAGAATCAAAATCGATATTTGGCCGAATTTCAATTGGAATGATCGAGTACATGGCAAAGTCAGCGAAAGTTTCTGGTTGTGGATAGAGGATCCCGAAACGAATTTTGTGTACCACTCTGAACTGTTTCAGGCCACAAGAAAATTTGTGTATAGTGGGAAACCGCAGCAATTGGTTATGACGATACCATTGAAAGAACCTCTACCGCCACAGTATTATATACGTGTAGCCAGCGATATTTGGCTAGGAAGTAACACCTGGATACCTTTAACATTTAAACATCTTGTATTGCCTGAACATCATCCTCCTCTAACAGAACTGTTACCTCTGCATCCTTTGCCAGTTTCGAGTTTAAATAATCCACTCTACGAATCCCTTTACAATTTCACTCACTTTAATCCCATTCAAACGCAAATCTTCCATTGTCTATATCATACCGATAACAATGTGTTATTGGGAGCCCCAACTGGTTCGGGTAAAACTATCGTAGCTGAGATAGCCATATTTCGTGCTTTTAATAAGACACCCAAAGCAAAAGTTGTTTATATTGCACCTTTAAAGGCCTTGGTTAAGGAACGCATAAGTGATTGGAAGAGACGGTTTGAAGCTGGTCCTTTGAAGTTAAAAGTGGTTGAATTGACTGGTGATACCACACCAGATATACAAGCAATTAGAGAATCGCAGGTTATTGTCACCACTCCAGAGAAATGGGATGGTATCAGTCGTTCGTGGCAAACGAGAGAATACGTACAGGATGTGGCTTTAATTGTTATCGATGAAATCCATTTACTGGGCGAAGATCGTGGTCCCGTAATCGAAGTGATTGTTTCGCGTACAAATTTTATCACTTCACACACCGGCCGGTCTATGCGCATTGTGGGTCTATCTACGGCTTTGGCAAATGCTCAAGATTTAGCCAATTGGTTGGGCATTAAACAAATGGGTTTGTACAACTTCAAACCTTCGGTTAGGCCGGTACCACTGCAAGTGCACATCAATGGATTTTCAGGTGAGTTTGTTTTCAAAGAGTTTATATGATAATGAGCATATAAATGTAACTGTTTTCATTTAGGCAAACATTACTGTCCTCGCATGGCTACTATGAATCGTCCAACATTCCAAGCTATACGTTCCTATTCTCCAACCGAACCCGCTATAGTGTTTGTCTCATCCAGAAGACAAACAAGGCTGACAGCTTTAGATCTCATCACCTTTGTGGCGGGTGATGCAAATCCCAAGCAGTTCCTACACATGGACGAACTGGAAATGCAGCAAATCTTGCAGGGCATTAAAGACTCGAATTTGAAATTCTGTTTAGCTTTTGGCATTGGCTTACATCATGCTGGCCTACAGGAACAGGACCGTAAAATAGTTGAAGAACTGTTTCTCAATCGTAAAATTCAAGTCTTAATTGCCACTGCCACTTTGGCTTGGGGTGTGAATTTACCAGCCCATTTAGTAGTCATTAAGGGTACCGAGTATTTCGATGGCAAAGTTAAGAAATACGTTGACATGCCTATTACTGATGTCCTACAAATGATGGGTCGTGCCGGTCGTCCACAATTCGACAACGAAGGTGTGGCTGTTGTCTTGGTTCACGATGTAAAAAAGAATTTTTATAAAAAGTTCTTGTATGATCCCTTCCCTGTCGAATCTAGTCTGTTAGAAGTGTTGCCCGAACACATAAATGCTGAGATTGTTGCCGGTACCGTGCAAACTAAACAGGCTGCTTTAGATTATCTTACCTGGACATACTTCTTCAGACGTTTACTGCGAAATCCCACATACTATAATTTGGATGGTTTAGAACCCTCTCAACTGAACACGTATCTCTCATCTCTGGTGGAAAAAGTTGTTTATGAACTGGAAGCTGCCGCTTGTTTAGTGCAAAAGGAACATATTTTAATATCCACTTTTCTGGGTCGTATATCATCATTCTATTATTTGTCTTATCGTACAATGAAACATTTCCTAGATGATTTGAATGCACAAATGTCGACCAGTGACTTGTTACAAGCAATAGCAGATTCGTATGAGTTTGACCAGCAGCCGGTGCGACATAATGAAGATAAATACAATGAGTGAGTTATTGTTTTAAGCTCTTGTAAAATTTTCTTTTTTTTTAACTTTAATTTATTCTTAGGGAACTGGCAGAAGTTTGCCGTTTTCGTCCCCGATCACCCAGCTGGGATTCACCGTATACGAAAACATTCCTCTTGCTGCAAGCGCACTTTTCACGTTTAGGTTTGCCAAATTCTGATTATCTTACTGATACCAAATCGGCATTAGATAATGCAACACGTGTTATGCAGGTATGTAGGCCATCGATCGATTAACCTATTTGAATGTGTTCAAATTATTGTAAAATGATGAAATATTTTTAAATGCAGGCAATGGTGGATTACACGGCTGAACGTGGTTGGCTTTCAACTACCCTCAAAGTGCAACAACTCATGCAAAGTGTTATACAAGCCAGATGGTTCGATGAAAGTGAATTTCTGACACTGCCTCATGTAACAACAGCAAATGTTCACCTATTCTATCAAATACAACACAATTACGAGCATTTAACATTACCGGCACTGAAAGATGTCTGCCGTAATGATTATGAAAAACTGGCTGATCCCTTAAGAGACATGTTCGAAGAGCCAGAAATTGAACAAATTTATAAAGTCATACAAAATCTACCGGAAATAACTGTGAATGTCTCTATACAAGGTAGAAATTATGATGATGTTGAAGCCATGAGAGAAGTACCTACAGATGTTAGATCAGACACCTGGATTCGAATACATCCGAACGAGGTAAGTTAAACTGTACGTATGTAAGTGATGGCAACATTTTAATTTCTCAATTAATCGCTTTACAGGATTATGTTCTTTGCATTAATATGAAACGTTTAAATGCAAATCGTTATCAAAGCACTGCCATACATTGTCCCAAATATCCGAAGGGTAAGAACGAGGCCTGGTTCTTAACTTTGGGTTCTCAAGGCACCGATGAACTTTTGGCCATGAAACGCATCAATATACGCGGCCTTAAAGCCTCCAACCGTATAACTTTTCAATGTCCTCCACGTAAGGGACGACTTTTGCTGACGTTGTATTTAATGTCCGACTGTTTGATTGGCTTCGATCAGCAATTTGATTTACAATTCGAGATTGTAGATGCCAAGGAATAGTCAACACATTGCATTACATTGACTCTCAAAGCGTACTTGTACATAAGTCTGTATGTAAGCTTGGCAACACTGATATTAGATTTTATTTGAAAATAACTGCTACTCGGTAAAACTGTTTTTTCTTTTTTTTTTCTATATTTTATTATACAATAGATAAGAGTATATAATTATTATTAGTTTTTTGATTATCATTATTATTTTATCTTTAATATGATCACGTTTACATTTACATTATCTTTGTATGTACATATATTAACAATAACGATTTGATTGTTCTTGTTCCTTAAGGCAAATTAATGAATTCTTTTCTAATATTTTTTTATTTTTCCATTTCCATTAGTTATTAAATAAATATGGATTTATAAGGATTCCATTGTCAATTTTATTTTTGGCTAACAGCCAATCAAACATATATGTACATGGGGTATTTAAATATTTTCAAGGTTTCAAGGTTGCTAGCAGGATCTGACCTCCTGTTGTGTGTTATGCCAATGTCATCATTTAAACAAAGTGAGAGTTTGAAAGTAGGTGGTAAATAACGTATGGTAACAAACGTATGCCCACCCGCCAGCCAAAGTAGGCCTATAAATCATTTTTCAGTTAAATTAACTACCCCTTCTATGTGCCATTAAAGTTAAGAGCTCTACGTATAGAATTTTTTATAGAAACAAAGAAATACTAGGATTTATTTAAGAGTATAATCTGTTTTATTTCGATGCTTTGGCTAATGATGTAGGGAAAGGATGAACTGAAATTAAAAAACAAAAAACTAATATTTCTAAGGTTTCACAAGATGAGCGGAATTTAAAGGCAAAGAAGAAGTATTTTCTAAAGATTAGGTAAACAGTTTAAGATTGCTAGACACCTTTAAATATATGCCTTAATTTTGCATGATCTAATTCAGGCCAATAAATCAGAATTAAAAAGTTATCATTACAATACACATTTGAAACTCTCAGTCCTATTGGCGAAAAACATAACTGTACATCGATTTACACAACCTTCCATTGAATCAGATTTTCCATCGAAGCCACATACATACCACGAGGGGAAGGAAACAAAATGTAAGCAAGAAAATATTTAGAAAATTGGGGAAATGCTTTGTGACCAAACGTCTCACCAGTTGACAACATAGTATTTGCTGAAGATAAGAGTTCGCCAAGAATTGTACTTGTACTCTTCATTAAAAGAAATTTCTGTTTAGTTCTTCCCGTCTTTATAGGATGGAATACTAATATCTGTGATCTGTGATTGTTATTGGTATTCTATTCTAAAATAAAAAATATGGCCCGAAGAATTTTTACTATAGAGTTACGGAATCTCACGGTTGGCTGAATTTTCTATTGTTTTAGTTAGTAATTCTTAATTCTAAAAAGAACTTGACTGCCATTACAGCATGTTTCTTAACTCTGACCGGGTTAGCCTCTCGCTTCTGAATTCGTCTTCCATAGATCTGCGCCATGTATTGTAGCCAGCGTCCTACTCGAACATTAAGAGGATTACACCTCTTTGATTTCTGAGTCTATTGGCAGTAAAGCATTATAACAAACTACTAGACTTTTCCAACAGAAGCATATATGGACCTCGCCTTACTATGACATTGTGTTCCCTGTAGAAAGGTAGGTACATACCTTGACCATCTGCACATCTGGGGGTTAAAGTTGTTAAGTGATAGCTTTGGTTTTTAGGCCCGTTGTCATCCCGAGTAATTATTTTATTCTGTACAGCAGAAAATGTATGCGATATTAAGCATATATCATCCGTAAATCAAGATTGTTAACGCCCTTCTTAATGTGCCGCACTATTCGGAGTTTTGGAGTTAGTTTTTTACATTAAAGCGTTCAAGGCGAGAAAAAATATCACAATCGGAACCCTTGTAGTGAATACAACATTTGTTGGTCCACTCCGTCAATAATGCAGAAGGTGCTTCTCTAGTTTCGATGGTTGCGAGCAGTTATCTAGAACTAGAGTATCAATATGAATTATTTTGGACAGTCCAGTAAGAGCTTAAGCCAGTTATGTGATCCATGGAAAAATATATCCTTATTTTAAGCACATCCTATCTTTAAACTGAAATAACATAAAGTGTACCATACATGCCATTAAGTATGGAATTTAACATCGTTCGAATGTCTGCCGAGTATTCTCTGGGCGTAACGCAACCAAAATGTCTAATTTTCCATGACTCCAGCTCATAATCAGGCTGAATTTGAACAATGGCATGGGTTATGTCGGCTTTGAGAACCGCAGTGGTTTGTTGCTTGTTCGTATACACTTGCGACCTACGCAAAACCCGTCCCCCACAGAAAAAGATCTAACCGGTTTAAATCGCACGATTAGGTGATTACCTACACGTGAGATGACCATGCCATGAAATCGCCTCATGCAGAATACTCAAAGTGGTATGAGCTATGTGGCGTTTACTACCATAATCTTGGAACCACAGGCCGAAAGAAGTTAGTAGTCATCGTCATATAGTGCTCTGTGTTGACTGTAATGTTCTGGCGAACGTCGCTTTCAAAGAAATATTGACCGACAGACCAAAACAAAACTGCGACTGAAACTTTTTCGTGATAAATTGGACGATCTTCCAGATTTGATCATTTTAAAATAGGTCGCATTGGTGAAGAGGGTTTTTCGATGAAAATTGGGATCAGAGGGAACACTCCTTTTCATTTGCCCATGTTGTGGAAATCTGTATCCGTTCATGGTGATTAGGCAAAAAGACTGAATAAATGGCAACTAATATTACTGGTGTAGCTTCAACAAGACGGCCGTTATCAACTGTTAAACTTTGGAAGCCTCTTCCGTCAAGTCCCGTTGCCGATGACTTCCTCGTTCCCAAATAATGGGATATCTGCTGTTGATCATGGTTGATGGATCAAAGGCATTTTTGTGGGAAAATTATCAGAACCAGCTGCTTTTTCGTTCTTAAATGGTTTAAATATAGTATTAGTCCTCTTGGGAAATGGAGGCGTTGTTATTAATACGTATCTATTCTTCATTCTCTAATTCCTTGTCTATTTTTCTTCATCCGCATTATGGACATTCTTGGATCTCATAGTATTGGCGTTTTATCTTTATGCATCAATTTCTTAACCTTCTTCGAGGCATTATTTGTAATCCTAGATACATGATGATACACAACGGTATCATTTGGAGTTCAACGTAGAGGCTTTTAATAAAAAAACAACCTCGAGTTTGAACGCTCTGTTAGAATCCCAATTAAAGTCTTTGGAATATTTAGAACCTTTCCTTTAGAAATTGATGTTCTGTTCTGAAAAAGAAAATCATTTCGTTTCTGTTCTATTTTTACTTTTCTATGGAAATGTACAATATATGTATGTATGTATGCATGTATGTATGTATGTATGTGCATATCTATGTTTATATCATTAAATAACTATTAAGACCTCTATTCTAGAAATTTATTCTCTTCATTAACTTAGTTATTAAACGACGATATGATTGCTTGGCCACTCATTCTTTGCATTCAAAAGTATTCACGACAGTAAGATTATGGAGTGTGTTAGTGGCAAAGAGTTTTCTTAAATTTAAAAGAAATTCTTAAGAGGAAAATCATATTAAATTTGTGACCTATGCTAAGCCAAATATAAGAAACGATATTCAGAATGCGTTTAGAGAATGAAATGCTAAAAATCAACGCTAGTGGCGTTAAAATTCTTTCATTTGAACACAAAAAGCAATTACCACCAACCAAAATGACCACCAAAACACTTTACAAACGCAGCAGGATAAGTGGCAACTTAAAAAGAACAAAATTTTAAAAGAAATAACAACAAAAACACCAAACCAAAGAGCAAAACGCATTTGGTTTACACTCGAAAACAAAACACCACATCATTCATACAGGCGAGTTATTAAAACCGCCCAAGAAAAAAAAAAAAACAAAGGAAAGACAATTATTTGAAATTCGTTATGTACCGCTAAGGTATAGATTCTCGTACCACCCTATCTGAAACTAAGGTTAAGGTTGTTATCGAGTTCGGACGATAGATTCGAGAAACTTTTTTCTTCAAGATGACACACAATACCATGAATTTATTTTCAGAAGCACTGTTTCCAAGCTGACACTAAATGTCGGACTAACTCTATGAATGCATCTAGTGTGTATACAGGTATGGCAGCGAAAACATAGACCGGGCCGGGCGATTTAAAATTCCATAAACATTAAAGGCGTAATTAATGTTCAGTTCAAATAAGAAGATTACTGCGATAAAGATCATCGTGGGATCTTCAAACTGAACCTAGATATTTAAATATGGATTAAGAGAAATCGGAAGTTTAAAGAGCAGCTCAGGCAACAACAGTCTACTGGCAGAAACTCCAAGGGTCAGTAAAATTGTCAAGAAAAAGCTTCTCACATCTGTGGTTTGGAGTCGGCGTTTAAGTTGCAGATCCCACCACTCATGAAATGCTAGATTGAAATCCTGATTAAGGGATTGTAATGGCTAATGGCCTATTTGTTAGTCGCCGTAGTCTAGTAGGTAGTGTGTTGGCTTATTAGACGAAATGCCAGGGTTCGAATCCTCGGTCAGACATCAAAAACGAAATATGAAAAAATATTTCTTCGGCGGCTTCCTCTCAGCAGATTTCTGGTAAAAACTCTGAGAGTAAATAAAATTGCCATGAAAAGTTTCTCAAAAAAATCTGTCGATCGGAGTCGATTTTAAACTGTAGGTCCCGCCACTCATGTATAAAATTAACACACACAACATAAGTGATGTGAGAAGCTAGGCCGTAATCCTTACTGAAGGGTTGTAATGGCCAATTATGTATGTATGTATGTATGTATGTAATGACTAATGGCAAGTAAAGGCAGAGAAACCCCAATGGTCTTAGATCCTCAAACGAAATCCTGTTTGTATGTCAGATAGAAAGACTTTAATTTTTTCCTCATTCTGGATGCCACGAAATATTTTTATTTTAAATGTCGCCTACCTTTTGTCGTGTTAAATATCTTCTTCTTTTTTTTTACCATAGTTAAGGAGTTAAATCCAAAGCCAAAAGTGATTTTATTTGCGAATCTTTCACCATTTTTTTTTTCAATACTTTAACAGTAAACTAATGATTCTGAACACCAAACCGTCGATGCTTTTACTATCCCTTGAAGAAGTTTGAAATTTTCGAATATTTTTGTTTTTTTTTTTATTTTTTCTTTGTAAATTTTCGAGTGTAACTGTTACCCTTGTTTAGTTGTTTAGTTGTATGTTGTTGTTTACATTTTTTACGTATGTGTGTGTATTGTTTTGCTTGATGGTATAAAAGTTTAAGATGCACCGATGGTCCTACTTAAGGACCAATTGAATGCTGAACGTCGAACATAACGGTTAGTTTATCGAAGATTCAAGTTTAAAACGAAAGTGTTGAAATAAAGTAGAAAATTTTATTGATTGGAAAAAGAAAATTTCAAATAACAAATTAAGTTTCATCTTTTTTGGGAATATAAACGGAAAACCTGAAAATGTTGGACACATTGAAACCGAGTTTATTGCTGTGGCTTTTAAGTGTGCACTTGTGTTTCTGCAGTGAATCTGAACTCAATATGGCAAACGTAAGAAAAAATAAGAATAATTAAGAAGAATTTCTTCTTTCTTTTTTTTTTAATATGGATTAAGAAATTGCCTTGAAACTAGTCACGAATATTTTTTAATCAAAATTTAAGAAAATTTTCACGATTTAAATTTCATCTTTTTAAAAGCAAATATTAAAAATCAAAATGAAATAACAGAAGTTTAGCTGGAACCAAATATTGGTATGGTGTTAGTTAGCTAATGATAGAGGGTAGCTGGTCGTTCATAGGAGAGTTCATTTTGTGGCGATATCGTCCATTGTGTTATCCAATGTAATGTAGGCTTCCTTCTCATAATCCGTTTATGCTTTGTTTTAACCACCCTAAGTTCTGGACGATACCGGCCAGTTCCCTTACTTCAAACAATCTGTCACCCAAAAACCGCTTATGTCTGTCCTGAAGAGCATAAAGCTGTTTCATTCACATCATGTCAGCTTCTGCAGTAATCCTGGTTGGAACTGACCATGCTTGACCGTTAGAGTGAGAACTGTTTTCTTGTAGAACTCAAAATTTTGGTATACTCATGTATCCTTCGGTACAAGTTTGTACTTAAGGAGTGCGGAAGCACTTCATTTTTAATTGTTGAACCTGGAATGCCTCAAGCCTAAGCTCTACAGGCTTAGGAGTATACCAAAATTTTGTGATGCGCACTCTTTAATATAAAGGTTATCTTACTGACTGATTGATTGACTGTTTCCTATGCTCCTAGCCCATATGCTTGCAGGTAGAAATCTCAATTGCCGATTGTAGCTTATTGGCCAATCTAAAGGTTTAATCTTTTAAATGGCCACTTGAGTTTGTACACAATCGATCGCAAACACAAACATGTGACATCTTCACAAGAATGTTTGCTGTTGTTCAACCACGTTATGGACAAATTTCTGGGGCGTTTCAAAAACTTAACAGTGGTCAAAACAAAGCATTTGTGGAACAAAAATATGGTGAGTCAACCAATAAAGATATGGTAAGCGTTTCAGAGATGCATGCAGTATAATCCATATGGACCGCTGTTAAATTAGTGTGCCTTAAAGCGGGAGTAAAATAGGCGAAAAGTAGAGAAAAGTAATTCCAATTAAGTTTTTTTAATTGGTGATTAAAACCCTTTGGTGAGGATTACAAACTAGCTTCTCACACCACTTATGTTGTACATACAGTTTAACGACAGGTTTGAAAATCTGTTCATGGCCATTTTATTTTGCTCTCAGATTTTTTGCCAGAAGACTGGCAGGAATAAAAGCTAATAAGTCATTAAAGATTATCACAGATGTGTCGTCGTAATTCGTATGCCGTAATTCAATAACAAAATAATATTAATCGTGATTAATTTGATCTCAAGATAATCAAGAAATATTTTTTGAATAATTTTCAGCATAAATTAAGCGGCCTAATACAGTGGCGATACGAGAAACGACCATTTTGTAATGCTTTTACAGGTAAGTCAGAACGTGTAATACAAAAAAAAAATTGTGCAAAAAATTTTAGAAATTATATGCGAAATCTTTTCAAGGCTGCGGTAAGAAGCGTACCTCGTCTCATCCACCCTATCCGGTTACAAAACGCGGTGAACTTGATGATAAATCAGCATACAATAGCAACGATTATATATCAGAAGGCCTTTCTGATCTAATTGATATCAATGCCGAACCCGCTGTAGAGAATGTTCAAAAGCAGATTATGTCGCAGGCCAAGATCTATGAGGCGATTAAAGAGGCTAGCAAGGAAATATTCCGTCAGAAAAATAGGCAACGTTTACACAATCTACAGCAGAATCAAATACTTAAAGATGAACAGGAAAAACTGAATATGGACACTGACAATGTTTAATACGACGATAATAAAATGCGTAGAGATGATTTCGACTAGAGATGAGATTGTTATTACAATACAAAACAACAAAAGTAAAAAATTCGAATGTAAAATAAAATAATAATTATTAATACAAATAAATTATTATAAATAAACAAATAAATTACTTAAATAACAAGCAATTATACACACACACTTTTGGTTATTAAGAAATTCTTGTGTCGAATACGTTTCCAAACTGTGAATTTTGTGATATTTTTCATACAATATTACAGCTAACGACCACATTTTCTGTATGCAAATGGGTCAAGAACGGATCTTTCAACAGAAGCAGATGTTTTTGAACTTACAATAAAAGATTTCAAACCCATGGGTAAGTCTCGGGTATCTTCCAAGCGAAAGTCTATCCCAAAACGATAAGACATGGCAATACTAAGAATCAGGCCACCATTCGGGCAACTGAGCATTACAAGATTAAATCGTAGATAGTATGGGGAAGCAGAATCAGCTAGGTAAGCAAAATAGGGGCGTCCCAGATCAAGTGGGAATTCCAGGGAATGAGCAAATACATCAGCTTGCAAGTCGGAGCCAGAACCCTTTTATGCAGTGTGAGCAGATGTTTGAAAAGCTATGCTCAACGAACTGTCGTTGTTGACTTCGAGCAACATTCTGGGTTTTGTAGAAGACATCATTGGGGTACCCTTTAAAGTTGTAGTCAATTACAATAGATCGTACTGGTTCCGGACTAAGGCAGCTCTTAAAAATCTTATGTCTGGCACACAAGATGTTAAGAACACTGAGTTTCTCAACTATTTGCTCATGGCGTATTAATGCTTCTCTTAATATTGTTCAAGAACATTTCCACACACAGTCTACTCGAATTCCATGCGTTTTATCTTTTCTATGACACTCAGATTAACGTTGTTCATTTTTTTCGTCTAAAAATCGCTTTCTTTTAATTGTTCATAAAAAAGATTAAAAAATTGAAGCGGGTCACCAAATGCTTTACTTAAAAGCTTGTATGATCATGGCCGTAGTCAGGCCACGGTTCAAATCCCAGGTCAGACATATCGATCAAAACGAAATATGAAAAAAAAAATTATTCCTCTCACCAGATTTCTTGCAAGAACTCTGAGAACTCTGAAGCCCTGAAAAGCTTCTTAAAAATCTGTCGTTCGGAGTTGACTTTAAACTGTATGTTCCGCCACTAATGAATGAAATTAACATACGCAATCTAAGTGGTATAAGAAGCTAGGCTGTAGTCATGACTAAAGGATTGTAATGACCAAGTAAGTAAGTGAGTGATAACAGAAGAACGTAAAAATTGTTAATATTTTCGAACATTACGGCGTGATTATAATCGTCATAGTCGATCGGGACTATAAAGAAATTGAATGCATACATACATACATAATACTTAATTGGCCATTACAACCCTTCAGTCAGGATTACGGCCTAGCTTCTCACACCACTTATGTTGTGTGTGTTAATTTTATACATGAGTGGCGGGACATACAGTTTAAAGTCGACTCCGAACGACAGATTTTTTTGAGAAACTTTTCATGGCAATTTTATTTACTCTCAGAGTTTTTGCTAGAAATCTGCTGAGAGGAAGTCGCCGAAGAAATATTTTTTTTCATATTTCGTCTTTGATGTCTGACCGGGGATTCGAACCCTGGCCTTCCGTCTAATAAGCCAACACACTACCTACTAGACTACGGCGACTTCAACGAAATTGAATGCATTGATAAAAAAAAATCGCTTCTGTTAGAGAAAGTTTGACGGTAATTCGATTTCCAACTGCATCCATCTGAAGTCCAATTCACACAACAATTAAAACCGGGTGCTAAATCAACATGTTTTATCTCAAAAGGATGGATTATAACAACCAACCCAGAGGCGGAAGAATCAAATAAAAGTTTAGTTGAAATCATAGATTTCGGTGTGTTTTACTTATGAAACCGAAAAACGGACCAACCCATTTTAATATATCCATCTCTCGTGCTTCATATTGTTGCCGATTTGTGAATTTAATTTTCTCATGCCTTTCCCATATAACCATTGATTCAATAGAGAACATTCATTATGACGAGATGATCTGAATGATGATTTTGTCGATGTTCTCACCCAGTCAGTCTGTCAGTCAGTCAGTCAATCAGTGAGTCCGCCAGTCGGTTAGTCAATTTTAACGCTTATGCTTTCGGCAATAATTTCGAAAGTTGTGTTGCGCCACATTTACTACATGGCAACAACAAAGTTCTCCTTCGATTTTCATTTTTCATACGGTATACTGTAGCCGGCAACATGCATCTATTTTTATAAAATGAAACGAATAAAAGAGAATTCGTTTTCCGATTCGAATTATGCTTGAACAGGAATTTTCCTAACTATACACGCAGCAATTTCGAAAGTATATTCAAAGCGAACGGTTGCATTTGTACGAGTGTTACGCGTTAGCAAAATAGTCTTAAAAAAAAGAAAAAGAAATTGAAAAAAAATTTTTTTTCTTATTCTTTCTTTGGATACAGAATAAAACAATTGCAAAAAAGTGAAGTATAATAATAAAGATTATAAAACAGAAAATAAAAACTAAAAAAAAAATAACGAAAAATAGAGGAAAAAAGAAAACATATTAAAAAATAAAAAATAAAAAATAAATAAAAAATAATATTTTGTTTTTGCATAGTAAAGAAAAGTGAGTAATTTAAAAAAAAAAAAATAAAAAATAAAAAATATTTTCTATTAAAAAAAAATAAATTTTTTAATAAATAAAACAATTATTTTCCAATCTTTTTTTTTTCTTTGCTTTTTAAAAAATTACTATAAAAATTGTTAATTTTGAAATAAAAAAAATCTAAGAATAGAGAAAAAGCATAAGAACTTAAAAGCGAGGACAGTTGAGGTCGATTTTTTTTTTTGATCTGAATCTGCTGTTGTATGCCTACGATGACAATCTGCTGTTTCACTATGTGCGAATGACTGAATGACTAAATATCGCATTGCATTTGCTTTGTGATTCTGTTTGAAATTTTCAACACTTTTTTTCGCTACATTTTGCGTTTTTTTTTTTTTTTTGAATTTCATATACTAAAAATAAAATCTGCTATTTTTACCGGTCTATGTCCATACATACATATAAATTTTGTATATTTTTTTCCTTTCATCTTGATTTTCTTTTTTCTATAAAATGCGTGATTTTTTATTCAAAAAACAAAAAAAAAACCAAAAAATTTTCTAAAAATTTATTCTAAAAAAAAAAACAAAAATTATGAAAATAAAAATTGCAAAAAAAAAAAGCATTTTTGTTTACAAAATACAATATTGATTAGCTTTTGTTTTTTTTTTTTTAAATAATTTATAATAACAATCGGTTTTTTTTTTTTTTTTATTAATAATTTTTATCAAAAAGAAACAAAAATTAGTCACTGAACACGATTCTCTTCTGTTGGCATAACAGCAGCAATAAAATGTTTTCATTTCTAATTTTAAATGAAATTTTTCGAAACAAAAAAGAAACATGGACCATCATAGGTGTTGTGAGTAATTTTGTGTGTGGGTTTCGCAAGAATTTCTCACAATAATATTTATTTTCTTTAAAGTGTTTTTGTATGAAAGTAATTTTTTTTTTTTTTTTTTTGTCACAAACACGACGCCTCACATCTCTTTATTTTTTGCACAAAAGTTTTTAACCGAATTCTCCAGAATACGGATCCATAATTTTTGAATTTTCAATAAAGCAAATAACGGTATATACCGAAATTTATGTAATGAATATAACAACACAACACGGATCTCTATTTTTACCTTAAGCGCACATTCATTTCAATTCGAATAATTTTTAGTTTACAGGCTTTATATGAACTTGTTAGGATTATTAGAATGATCCCCACTTAAATCAAATATGTATGGTTTAGTGCAATAGTACGTACACAATTTGCTAGTTAGTTATTCTATTCACTCACAGAAAACTTCATTCCTAATAGCGAAAACAATCAAATTTTAATAAAATTATTCATCATAAACACGTACAAGTAATAATAGGTGTCCAGATTCTAAAGTGATCATGCATAAAGTAAAATGGCATTCAAAGCTTCTCAGAAGACCTAACGTGAATAAACTTAATACAGATCTTCATTGAAATTTGTTTATATTAGATATACTCTACTAGATGTACTGGAAACCCTCAAAGAAGTAGAAAGTAGAGATGCCGGTGACGTTCTGCTTTAAATGAAATCAACCACCCAGAGCATCAAAGTTGTAAAAGATTTAAATTTAACTAACTAAGCCCTGTAGTTGCACGACGTCGCAAATGGAAAAACTTTTTTGATAGTCCATGCCCACATTAAAGCAGGAAGCAAGGCTTTGCTTTTCTTATCTACTTAATTGATCGTTACAACCCTTTTAACTAGATTTACAACCACCCATGTCGTGTGTATGTGAATTTTATCCACTTGTGGCGGAACCTACAATTTAACGTCGACTCCGAAGGTAAAGCTTTTTCTTGGCAATTTTATTTACTCTCATAGTTTTTGTCAGAAGATTACATGCATCACATAATTGATCATTACAGAATTAGAACCTAGATTCTGACACCACTTACGTTGTATGTGTGAATTTTATCCAGAATGGTGGGACATACTGTTTAACGTCGACTTCAAACATCAGATTTTCGATTAACTTCTCTTTTAAATATTTTTTCTTCTCAGAGTTTTTTGCCAGAAGATTACTAAGAGTTCAATATGTCTGAACTGGGCTCTCGTTTAGTAAGCCAACAAATTACCTACTAGACTACAACGACTATTACCATTACACCCATTTATTACTCTTATACACACTTCATCAAAACTTCCTTAATTTTTGTAATATGTTGTCATTACAGGTTTATTCTATTTACAATATCAAATCTCTTGAGTTTTATTAGATATTACGTGCTTGTTTTTAGACTTAAAAAAATTATTTTAGGACTCTTCCCAAAATTGTTCGGTAGAGTTTAAGTTAAGATAAAGGAGAATACCAGGATGGGTAATTAATTATCCTCAATTTCCATAAATTTACATTTTTAACGAAATGTTAAGAATATTTTTCTTGCCAGCCTTGCCACCTCAATAGTATTTTCTCTTCTCTGACCTTACCTTATATATGTATGTGGTTTATATTAATTCCCAGTACCAAGAGGAAATAATATTTGGCCTCATTTTATTTTTAGTAAAACTGGGTCAATGCTTTTACCAAAAAAAAAAAGGGAAAGAAAAAAAGAAATAAATTGCTAAAAGTGTCAGTTGTGACAAGCAATTGTCATTTGTCATCCATACTCATGTCCAAAAAACAGACAAAACATTCGAATATAATCTCTAATATCGGGTCTTTCATTAAGCTTTAGCGATTATAAAATTTAAATTAATCGAAGTATGTGTGAGATATCATTGAAATATTTTCTCATTTGAATGAACTATTGGTGACATTTTGTGTCAAAATATAATATTAGCCATGATTTCTTTGGATGGACATCATACGAAATGATAAATATGACGACGGGTAATGGGTTTATGTTCGCGGAAGATGGGTGCAGTTCACTTTCCCCAACCCCCCTCCTGAGATGACCATGACCTCAAATCACTTGAGCAGAATACTGAATGTGACATAAACTGTGCATCATGTAGCACCGTCCTTTTGAAACCACATGGCGTTGGTAGCCATATCATTACATTTAAGCCAAAAAGATTTGAAAATCATCAAACTATAGTGCTTGACGTTGCCAGTGTTAGCCTAACCAACGTCAATCTCGAAAAAATATAGACCAATGAAGTGGCCAGCCAATCTAAAAGCCACACCATGCACTGACTTTTTCGGAATGGATTGGACGTCCTTAGATTTCATGTGGATTTTCTTTGTCCACGCACTAAGAAATGGGTCTCATTGCTGAAAACCCTGAAGAAGCCTTTTACGATCTATCTTTTCACAACACCTTTCTTGTGTGTGTTAATTTTATCCACTAGAGGTGGAATCCACAGTTGACCATCGACTCCGAACGAAGTGTTTGAAAAGCTTTGAAGCATTGCCTGAAGACTTTTGGACGAGGATGCCGAAACTATTCTTCTTTTTTTTTTTTTTTTTTTTTGAATTATTTAAAAAGCTTTGGTTTGACCCAACTGGGTTTTAGCGACTCTATCTTCTTTACTTACTGTGTTCAAATACCTGTGGCCTCTTGAACTTAACCTAACCTCAATACAAGAATATTTTTGTAACAAAACTGTAAAGGAATGTTTCGAATTGTTGAAAATAACAAATGTTTATTGAAAAACAAATTGTTTGTTTATGAAAATAATTTATTGGCTTATAAAATTCAGCTGAAATTTATTCCAAAATTTAGTTCGAAATACCGTTTGTTTATAAAAGTCAAAATATTTTGTAATAAAAAAATAAAACAACAACAATAAATGTTTAAAAATGTTTAAATACGCAGACATTTTCAGCTGAGGAAATAAAATGCATACGATATTCGAAAAATTTAAACAATAAATTGATAGAAAGAACTATATACACAGTTACATACATATACATATATAATTTAATATTTATATAAGCGAACGTACATACGTACAGTGAAGAAAGAAACAATAGGTATTAAAATAATAAGGAAAAAAAAAATAAATTGTTGCCATGTAAAATTCTTTTAAACACATAACGGAATCTCTTATTTTGTATTATTTTTTGCGTAATTTCTTTTAAATTCAAATTTATTTCCAATAAATACAGGCATACAAGTCCATTTTTATTTTTATAATTTGTGTTTCAATAGAACAAAAAAAAAAAAAAATTTCAAAATATCGGATCTTCATTTGAGGCTTACAAACATTGTCAGTCGATAACGGTATCTACATCTGTCGAATTAGTTGTCATTTATTCAGTTTGTTTTGACAAATCATCATGGACGGATGTAGCATTCAACAACAAGTGCAAATAATAAAATTGTTTCATCAAAATGGGGGCAACTTACTCTGGGTATTTTACTATCGCTGCAATTATTGTAAACATCGCTGATGTTCGTGAGAATGAGTAGGAGTATCTGAAGCAATCAATTTCGCATCAAAAAAACTCGGCCTTGCGCAGTGCACAACTATGTAAGTATTCGCTGAATGGGCTCTGTAGCAGTTAGCAACTGACCGAAAATTTCTGTTCAGCGATTAGGGCCCTTTCTGGATGAACAAACAAAATTTTCAAATTTGAGATGATACATGGGGATTTTGAGCTGGCGGCATCATCGGTCCATGTTTCCTAGAAGACGACGTTGTCCAAATCTTTATTGGCAACGGCATGCTTTATATTAATGATAATTAACTTCCTTACGCCTGAATTGGATGCTGTGGAGTGCGGTACGAGCCACACATATGTTGCCACATTGGATATTCTGCACAAGTGATCGTCATCTCAAGTAAATATAATGTAAACTGGAATGTAATAGTGGGATTTAACCCCGTTAGACTTCTCCTGATTGAGTTTTCTTAAATCGCATGTGTATGCAAATAAGCCCAAAATGGTTGCTGCTCATTAGCGGGAAATTCTACAAATCATATGCCGCCGAAGCATAGTGAATAATGTGATGGCTTTTTAGCTCAAGTTTGACATTTTAAAAGAATAAATATGAAAACAAAATTTGTGATTGAAAGACTGCCTTTCAGAAGCCTTCTATCAAAAGTTCGAAGAGTAAAATAATTGCCACAAAAAAAGTTTCCTTAATCTGTTCCGGAAATAGTTGTTTCAAGAAGCTAGGCTATAATCCCCACTAAAGGGTTGAAATGTTCAATAATGTGTATGCCAATGATCTCAAATGGTTCGCTAGAGCTTTGTAATGGTGTTTTCAGAAAAATCCAGTACCTGAATTGAAATGATTTTCTCAATTGGCAAATTTAAACTCTTTTTCTGCTAGAAATATGAAATAAAATTAAGGAATCGTGTTATTCTGTTTTACTGGAAGTCCTAAGAAGAAATAAAAAATTATTTAATTTAGAAAATTTTATTATCTTTCCTTTTATTGTATTTCTCTCCAACACTGTACACATGAAATTTTTCTTATTTTTTTTATTGTTTCTGTATAAGAGATAAGTTCATAAATTATTTATTTTTTATGATTATTTTTCCTCTTGTAATTTTTAATGCGACACATTTTACATTAATTATGAAGAAATACGATGTAAATTAAAAAGAAAAAAATCAAAAATTTTCCTCCTTTATTTTCCGTGTTCTTAAGCATCGACGAATTAAAAATAATAATGACGTTTTTTTTTTATTTTTTTTATTTTTATTTATTTTTTTTTATTTTTTTATTTTATTTTTTATTTTGTTATTCTTTATTTTTAGCCGATATAAAGAGAAATATGTCAGATGCAAATAGTGAAACATCGGCGGTAACGCAACAACAGCAATCTCCCCCACAAAATGGCAAAGAACGTTCCAAGTCCACAGAAGAGAAAGAAATACCACGTGAACCAGCTCTGGTGTGCAAAGACATTAATGTAAGCGTCAAAGTATAAAGTAGAGAGTGTGATCATTCGCCTCGAAGAAAATTAATAAAAAAAATTTTAAGAAAATGTAGACCCAACAATGGACAGAAAGTTTTTAGCTGAAACAAAAATAGCATGTTCGTGTGAAAATGACCAGTTGGAACGATTTTAATTAGGAACACATTCATAGTGGAACATTCTCGTTATTAAATGCAAATGCTTTCAAATGAAATATTTTCAGTTCTTACTAAGGATATTAGATTCATTGCGTCACCAAAGCAGAAAAGTTACGTTATTATTTTGCGTTGAAAAACTGACCTTCTGACACTTCTTCTGAGATAATCACTTTCGAAATTCATTTGAAATCATGCCAGTTTTGTACTAGCCAATCCCATTGGGCCATACGAACCAGTTGTCAGGATACAGCTAAGCAGGTTAATTATAACCATGAGTCACAGAACCTAAAGTGAAATGCCGAATCCGAAAGGACAGATTTTAATGCCATTATTACAACTTGCCATTAACTAAAGGGAGTATTTTAACGGGCAGATAAATTGTTTTTCATTATTATAAGTACCCAATAAGATAGAAGTGAGCGCTAAGCTAAAGGAAAGATTATCCTACTTTTAACATTTTAAGTTCACTTTATCTTTATCTCTAGTTAGGTAGATTTAACTTCTAAAATTTGCATCGCTAATATTAAAGGTAATATTAAATAGCAATCAAAATCAAATCACGTGTGCTTAACTTTAAGCTCCACTCATCAGCAGTAGCTCATCTGCTTGATACTTCAGTATTATTTTATAATCCTTCTCTGAAGATTATTAGTTTTTGTTGTATTCTACCTCCAAGAACCGCTTCCGAAGACGGATACTATGGATGTGAAACAATTTAATTATTTTGAACTCTATTTCGGTTAAAGTTGGGTTTAGTTAAAGGTAACTTAAGCTAGAGTAAACTTTAAAGTCGCCTTTAATTTCTTTTAGTTAATGATAAAATAAAGTTAACTTTTTCAAAAATATTACAATGCCGGAGTAATGTCGATAACATTACTCATTTTTTTTTTAAACGCAGTGGCAATGAGGGGCTTCTTTTTTATTGCATTTGCTCATTTTGTTTATATTTGTAGCTGCCATATTGGAAACAATGTATTATATGGCAAGTTCAAACATCTTATTCATCCTCCCTTTAGTTTAACGCTCACTTCTACCTTATTGTCCACTTCTAATAATGAAAAACAATTTATCTGCCCGTTAAAATCCTTCCTTTAGTTAAGTGCAAGCTGTCATAATGGCTCTTATATTACATTAATCCGAATAAACTTTAAACCAACTCTACTCATGTATACTAACTTTGACGTAATACTCCAAGAGTCCTAATCAAGAAGCTGTGATAAAACATAGTCATCTGCATGTACACCATGATTACACCTATCTATATTTCTAGATTCTGGCTTCTAGAAGCTGGTAACTTAGCTTAACAAAAGGTTAAAGTCATGTACTAGTAAGGGTGTTCTTCAACATAATGTTGTTCTAGCCTTCTTATTCTGCATAGTTTCCTTTATAGCTCTACAACAAGGTTCATGACACTATAAATCTTACAACTTATCGCAATCACTAAGAACATACCCGCGCCTTCATACCAGGTTTGTTGACTTCTCGCAAATAACGTTAGAGATTAGCTGATCGCCAGTAGGGCTTCGTTACTAGAATCAGAACGTTTTCAATATGAGCCCGCAATAAGTGTCCATTATAACATTTCTAAGTATTGTAGCCTCAGCATTGCAATGCTATATCGCCTAAAATCCAATAGGACGTCATTGTCTCTAACCGGCTTAAATTTATTTTCTAGTCAAATACCAAAAACAAACACCTGTCGATATAATCGATATTTTTTAAAGATTCGGAAATGGACGAAAAATAATAATTTTTGAAAAACGGAAATGCACCTGTCATTCAAATACTCATTATTCATATTCATTATTCATTATTCTTTTTAGTTTATATTTGTTTTGTTTGTTTGTTCTTTTTGTTTTTTTTTTTTTTTTTGTAATTATTTTATTATCATAGTCATTTGTATTCAGTACCTATATTATATTGTTGAAATTATTATTGTAGTATTTTGATTCAAAAATTTTTTCTATTTCTAGATTAAGACTGAATTGGAATGCCTGGTTAAATTGTTAGATGGTAAAATTTTCAAAGACGAAGAAGTATCGATCGAAGAATTGCATCAGTATTTAATTGAGGATGAAGGCTCATGGGCATTGGGTGATAATTTCTTAGTGTTTGTGCAGAGAGTATTGCGGGAACAATCATTTTCGCCTGATACTCGGATACATTTGATACGTACATTGGCCTTTGCTGCTCTCAAAGATGATGTCATCATTATATTGCATCAGGATCGTCGTGATCATACTCTTATGAATTATGGTTTCGATATCGAGAAACAAACACCGGAAGAACAACAAGCCTGGGCTATGTTTGTAAGTGAAATTGCAATAATATTTCAAATATAATTTTTTTTTTATCCTACACCGACCACCATAATTGTAACGGCTTTTGATTACAGTAAACATTGAAATTCAAATAGAAATCGGAATTTTTAATTCGATAAATTTCGATAAATTCGTTTTACAATTTTACGTATCCCTAATGCAAGCTAATGTTTGGAAAAATGCTTTCAAGACCTTAACTTCAATAAGTTTAAAAGTTATCGAACACCATGACTTAGTGACCAACTTTTATCACAAAGATAACGGTCCAATTCCTTAATGAAACCTAAAAGTCAATAAGATTTTTTTTTTGATTTCAAAACAAACAGTCTCTAAAATTTAGGTAACCCAGGATAAGTAAGCGCCTTAAAGCCAAAATCATTGAATTCTTAGATAGGCCCAATTGCTATCAAAACTGTGAAATCGACAAAATCGGATTATCAGCATACTATTGCTATCAGAAGTGATTTTTCGGCAGATATTCTTCGAGTTTTTCAAATTTCTTTAAAATTCCTTGCACAGTAGGTAGTTTACGACGAGCATTGCCACCTCAAAGTCACCGCGGTATAATAGATTGTGTGTTGGCTCAACTTCCAGCTCAGACATCTAGTACTAAACGAAATATAAAAACACTGCCTCACAGGAGTTTTCTAACACTATTTCTAAGAGTAAATAAAATTGCCATGACAAGTGGGTTCTATAGATTCCGTATTCAGTCATGGATAAACTTAACAAATAAGCAGTCACGTGAGAATTGATTGAAAAGTAGTCACGTTTAATTCACCACTTTTTAGTGTCTATTAAAGATTATTGCGCTTTACTCGGTTATTTATCGATCCATCTTCGTAAATGGCAAACCTTTCACTTCAAATGAAAGATACTTAACAGTTGGCAGTTTTGCCAGAGCAAATGGATATTTCAAAATAATTACGATTTAAACTATCCGTGGTTAATACTTACTCTAGAGATTTATTCTACAATCGAATATCTTCCAACAAAACCGTTCAGCATTTTACCTATTGTAACGACCATAAAGCCATAAGTGGCCAAGAGCTGTAATAAAGCTTTTTTCCAAAAATTCGGTATCAAGTAAACAGCATTAATGAAAGTAGTTTAGGTTGGCATTGTCTGCGATAATTTAAATAGTTATTCGAAAAAATTACCATAGTCTAGATTATCATAACATGTACAACAAATTCTAAATTTCTTTCAGATGTGTAATCTCTTTGAAAATGTTAGTCCTTCCGAATGGCTTCTCTACATTTCCGAATGGGACTATAACGGCCAGACATTATCGAATATACGCGTGACAACCAAAGTTGCTGTTCATTGCATATTATCCAGTTGTCCAGTATTGAAAAATATCGGCTCTATGATACTCTACAATATTGCCATTAAAGAAGTTAAAACTGTGGTAAGTAATCTACTGTCTCTGTTCTAGACTAAATGGATTTCATTTTAATTTTTATTTCCTTTTCTTTTATCACAATTTTTAAGGTTTTCGATGATGTTGCCGTTGAGCTAACCATGGCCATTTTACAATTTTTCCAAAGCAGCCCTAATGAAGACCAAATTTTCCGCTGTTGCAAAGCTTTAACCAGATTTTTGGAGGTAATTTTATAGAAGCGTTTTAATTCTGCACTTTATATAATTAAATCCAGTGTTGAAATAAATAATACGGACACACCAAAATGCATTTTAATATTAAAAAATGCTGAAATTATCTGCATAAGAAACTAAAAAACAACAACAAATAACCATAACTTGATTTAGGTCTTGTGATTGAGATGCCCACACCATTAAGTTAGACGAAGTTAGGTAAAGCGGTGGGCCCTCCAAGCAGTAAGAGGCACCACTTATGCCAGTACTTAGGCCCATTGTAATACCTTGGGATCAAACTTTCCCACTAACATATTAGGTGAAATACAGTTATTTTTACCACTTCAGATCTACAACTCTTGCAGAAGTCATTAGTTTTTCAACATGATTACCTAAAGTTCCGCAGTAGCCATGCGATTTAAGGACAAAAGTGATTGCCTACCAACGATACTGAACGTCCCTATATACGAGTGAATAATATCCAAATTAACTGAGCCATGCCTTGTAACATGTCGATTGGCGAACCCATTCTAAAATAGAATTTTCTATTCAGAAAGTTATAAGAAAAATATAATCGACACGCACCTATCAATGTCCTCAAATCATCTCTGTTGCTCTCTGCAATCTCTGCAGCTTTCTTTAAATATATCTTCTAATCGAATTTACTTGACTGTTTATTATCCTACAAATAAGTTTGAATTTAAATGAAACGTCAGGAAAAATGAATACAGAATGTGATAACCTAGTATATTTGAAAGTGGACTTCATCAATTCATCAATTTGTTCAGAGTCCCTATTATTTTTTCCAATACTGTGTATGTGTATGCATGTTTATATAATTTTTATTTAAAATATTTTCATTTACCACCCACTCACCACACAGTACATTGGAATTTGTTTTTAATAATTGTCTTTAACTTTTAAAAAGGTCTCACCGGATGTTGCCGCCATTATTCAAATGATTGGACCACATCCAAAACAATTTGCTGGTAAAAGTGAGCGTGTTGATGAATTGATCAACATTATTAGTCGTAAGGTGCCCGCTTAAGGCATTACAGAATAACAACAACAACAACAACAACAACGACAACTATAATTAATAACAATAAAAACAAAAATATTTAACAATAATAATAAATAATAAAACACAAAACAAAATCTCAATTAAAAATTGTTACATTTTTAATAAATACACCATCATTAATTGTATCTTCCTCATACATCCATACATACATCCAAACAAACATATGCAACTTTATGCATCAAATTAATTATATAATAAATATTTAATAAACACGATAAAATTCTTTTTCTTTTCATCATAATTTATTATTATTATTTAAAAAAAAATAAATAAGAACCAATAAAACAAAACAAAACAAAAACCATTTTTTATATAAGAATTAAAGAAAATTTAATAAAAACGAAAAATAAAGCATGTGGATTTTGTTTTTTATTTCGTTTTCGAAATTCTTCATATTATAAGGTGTAGTAGAAACGAATTCCATTATATGTAGACGTAGTTGAAAATGTATGCATCCCTGTACTAAAGTATTGTGGTGATTTATAAAAATTTCAAAAAAAAAAAAGAAGAGAATCTAACAACGATTAAGTATCCGCGCGTATTTTCTTTCAGCCTCGTATGTCCTCATGATTTACACAAAAAAACTTGACATGTCGTACAACTTGTATGATCCTCTAAATCCCCTTTAATAAGAAGTTGTGTAGTGTAAGAACTACAGTGCTTGAATATAAATCCGATTTCGAAATTGAAAAATTAAGAAATCTCAATTGCACTTCAAACATTTCATTTAGGAAGCTCAAAGACATGCTCCTAGCACAGATAACATCGCTAACTAATCTAATATCATCGGAAAGTCAGACAATGTCACCTCTTGGAAAATAAAGCAAAGTTCCTCACTTACACGATTAATGCGTTTGACTTACTGTTTGGAGCCAAAGCATTGTCTTTAAAATGCTTCCTATTCAGTAAATGTATATAGAGCAAGAGGTTTCTTTCCGAAGGACAATAATCAGAATTGGTTCCTCAAGTCGGAGGGCTTACTTTATATTCAGAGATTACCTGGTTAAGTTCTATGCAAAAATTTAGTTTCGAACATCCAAGATAAGGCTGCTGAATGAACGCCATCGACTAGGCAATTGATAGGGTTAAATTCAGGTGGTGTGGTATACACTAAACAATCCACCCTTGTTTAGTAGTTAGAATGTTGGCTTATTGGACGTGACTCAAATTTCAATTCAAACATCTGGAACAAAACGAGTTATGACAAAAAATATTTCTCTCGGCGACTACCTTTTAGTAGTCTTCTGGCAGAAAGTCACCATTCATGGATAAAATTAACATAAAACACACAAAATGGGTGGTGGGAGTAGCTAGGTTCTAACCTTAACTAAAATATTTTAATGGCCAACTTCAGTTAATTTAAAGATCATAGAACGTTTAATCAGTGTCAACTTATGAGAAAGAGTAGAATTTAATGAGGACAGTTTCTCTCCTTTCGTACTTTTTTTTTCAATTTAAAGAGTTTTTTTTTTTGTTTTTATTATAAAGCATATGGTAACTATAACAACCATTTCTGCTAAATTTCTATCTTAAAGCTGAGTTTTTCGTAATAAATGAACACATTTTCAACAGGGATAAACTTCAAAGCAGATTGATTAATCACTGCAGCATAAAGGCAAAAAGGAGAATGTGGATTTAGTTGCCCGCAACTGTAGCCAATGTTTCTGGTTTGAAACAAACATTTCCGAAGGTAATTGAGTTTCAGGAGGAGCAGCCTCATCATCAGCTAAAGACAAAAGAAGAAACGCAAATATTAAATGACATCGAATAAATTCTCTTAAAGTACGTGTACACCTTACCCGTCTTTTTATCATACTTGGGTGTCTTTGTTATCGGTATAACATCCTCTGGTTTTCGCAACAATATCTTGCCCACTCCCTTACACATGCGCAAGACCTCATGATTGCTTAATTTTTCCAAATGTTCTTCTTCCAAAACGGGACAAGTTAAAATCCATTCGCGCACTTCATCGAAATCGTTTAACAAACGTACTGCACCGTTAACACTAAAGCGTATATGACGCTGATATATGAAATCCAGCCATGACTCACAGATAATTTTCAATATCAATTTCAAAATGACCACATCTTTGGTGGCCTTAATGCAAGGCAAATAGATTTGATCGAGTATATAGGCTACATATTCGCTAGACTTGCCATTGTCAAAGTTATTCTTTTGCCAGAACGTGGCCGAAGGGAAGCACAAAGTAAAATTGGCCATGCTTATGAGGCGACAAACATCCGATAGAACTTGAATACATTCATCTGTGGTTTTCTGTAAATAATGTGTGAATTAAAAGAAAAAACAGAAAGAAGTTTTTTAAAAAGACTGAAACCTACCTTTAATTTATCAATATTGGCATTGATTTCACAAATTAATTTTGTACGCAACGCTACACATACCAACATTAGAATATCGCTCAGATCGGCAGTTAATTTTGGCAATTTGAAATTGTTAAAGACATTGAGACTGTCCTTTACATCATACTCTAATATTTGAAAGAAACGATCCATTTTCCACTCATTGCACAATTTTTTGGCTTCCTCTTTAAGCCACAAACGCATACTATGTACCGAATGATCTACAATACAAATCTGTTATCGATTTCTATTTTTATAAAGTTTTCAAAGTTTACCAATCCTATGTAGTATGGGTATTTGCTCTGCTACTGGTACAAGACTTGAGTTATTCGTGTCCGCATTTTGAAAGTAATTATTGCTTAAATTCACCAAACTCGTAAAAATCGATGTCCAAACGCTTCCGGTAGGTGTACCATTCTGTTGAAAGTTAAATAGATAAACTATGTTTAAAAGAAAGCAAATGATGTGATAAGATTCTGATACCTAAAGGCTTTACGTAAGCATTTACAGAAAGAATATTTCTACACTCAAGTTATTGAGTGTATGCCTAACATTCTTAATGGAATCTCAATATACAACTCGTACATGCCTTTTATTGTTAATGGCAACCTCTACAGAGGACTGCAAAAATTGTTTTAAACAAAAAACATTTTGTCTGTGATATAAATTAATCTTATAGGATTAAGAATTACCACGACATTTGAACAAGCTAGGTGAGAATTATGGCCCCTAGAAAGCTACACTATGTACTTTACAGTAGTCCACAAC
The DNA here is from genome assembly GCA_005959815.1 of Sarcophaga bullata. NCBI lineage: Eukaryota > Metazoa > Arthropoda > Insecta > Diptera > Sarcophagidae > Sarcophaga > Sarcophaga bullata. The sequence continues at coordinate 493,476 of QOCX01000116.1, forward strand.
GCAATTCTTCACATTCGCAATACACAACCGTACTTTATAGAACTAACAAGCACTCTTGAAAAGGACAACACAGTCTCCAAAAAGTTAAAAAAAAAATCCTTGGAGTAGTAAATTCCTTATAAAATTACTAAAATTGTTATTTTATCATACATACGACTGTAGACCGTTGACGATTAACAGCCCTCTGGACATTTATATTTGAAGACCATCATAGTAAGGTCAAACAGTCGGAACCTTCCGAAAAAGAGTAGAACATGCTACGTAAAGTTCTTAACTACTACACGCAAAATATTTTCTATGATGCCATTGTTTCTAAATAGTGACTGATAACATCTCAATCATTTTAGAGCATGCTACAGTAGGCAAATCATGTTTTCAGTTTTGGAAAACTTAATACATTGATAATGTATCGAACACCGCCACAACTGATAGTACCATTTTGTACCATTTCGGTATTCAAACACAATGCTGTATAGTCTCGAGGATTCTAATTGATGCTGATGCTCTTGGTAAATTACCAGCAAAATTAATCAGGCTCACGCCTTAACTACAGTCAAATAAAGAATTACGATATTCTAAGGAAATCCTAAAAGCAGAGAACATGAGATATTTTTTGCACCTGGACCCAAAGGTAACTCATTGTTTGACAACCTCTATTGGAGTGGGATTATTTATCATACTGCTTAAAATAAACATTTGACCCTCCCTGAATACACACAGAGGGTCAGATAATTAGATTACGACCCGTTGCTGTGTTCTTATCGTTGGAACACAAATTTTTAATAAGAGAGGACCAGGATTCAACATACCTTCGAAAAGTCGAACTTTGAAATAAAAACTTAGTACATACATGGACTTGGTCACAACTAGACTACGACTTTTGTATACTGGTATTATTTTAAGATTAAAGATGAAAAAAGATTTCTTTGAAGCTTAACGATAGTCATCAATTCATTGGTTAGCTATTCCATCATTTACACCAACACACCCACTTACACTGCCAGTCGTCTGTTTGTACTGCTCTATAAACTGTTCGAGAGTACTCGTTTCTGCTGTGGCCGAAATCAGAGTCAAACGAAATAGGCGATCCCATAAGTTATTGCAAACAAAGTTTGTTAAAATTTCACCAACACCCTGTAAAGTTGAGTACACAGGCTCGGGAATATCTAAAATCAAACAGAAAGAAACATGATAACACTAACCATTTCAATATTTCAATCTAAAACTACCTTTAATATTCAGCATAAATAACCAATTACATATAGAATCCACATGCGTTAAGGAATAACACGATATGGGCGTATCAATCCACCACAGTATAATATGATCCAATATTATGCCCACATACGACCACATCAGACGCATGCCACGCAATACAAATTCATGCAAATCCTCTTGACTAGCTTGACCTACGAAAACAATCAAAAACAATTTAAATTCAAGGTGATATTTCTAAGGCCATTTTACCTGAATACAAACCAAATATAGTAGGGCATATATCGAATGCCTTCTCTATAAATTGAGCAACAAAACTTCGTTCATTTTGTAAAAATAATTCGATATGTTTATTGCGCATTGCCATTGCACCGCCACGACTTATGGTACCATTTTGCGCCATTTCGTTATCCAAACACAATGCTGTATAGTCTCGGGGATTCTCATTCAAATATTGTTGAAAATCTCCATCGGTTGTAAGATTTATTGTTAAAATTCGTAAAATTTCCAAACTGGAACAATTCGATTCGTTATTTTCATGCCACGCCTCCTGTTCGCCCATATTAAAGAGTCCAAACATTAAATCCAAGGCATTCTGTTCAATACGCTGCTGGGCAGCTAGCTGTGCAATACGAGAGAGAATTTTTAAAACGTTTTAAGCATAATATACTACAGTGAGTATTAAAACATACAATATTTCAGTTCAGGACGCTTTAATTTTCTAGAATCAATATGGATCCAGTGACATTCATATTTTTAATACTTCAATAATATTTTAAAACACAGCGGCGTCTATTAGCGAATTTAGATCAAAGATTATGATTTCGAGAATTAACATTTTCCCGAAATTGAAATTGAAATTGAAATGGAAGGCCTAATAACCAAAACTGCAACTGATTAATTATTAAACAAAATATATGAGTGCACAGAAGATTGCCGTGTTAAAAACTTAAGTTTCTAGTTTCATAGCAAGAGAGTAAGTATTGTTGACCAAAGGAGTAAATGATTCCAGATAACTCTGGAAGTCTGCCTGGAGCCTTTACGGACAAGAGCTCACAATTGCACATTTTAGTCGGCCAGCAAAGCCTAGTATCCAACATGTTTCCTATCTGCCAAAGTCTCATAACCGCTATTCATTTAGATTTCCTTGTGCATGTGTATATCCAGACACAGCGGAGTTAAGAACCAATTACCATCACAAATGGCTTTTACTTCTAAGAATTAAAGGTTAAAGTTTTTCCAATTTGTAAAATGTGGAGAAAAATATTGCTTGAGTCCACTGCTTGGACAGTTTGAATTGTTCTCAGGGAGTTGTGTTCCGTTTCTTAAGAAGAGGGTCTAAGACTTTGAAAAATTGATGACACAAAATTCTCATTCATTTTAAGGATATACTTATGACAACTTCTATGAAAAAATTTCTGTTTATTCTACCCTCAGAGCTGGTATATTAATGCATTTCTAATAAATTTTTGACAATTTATTGTAGTTATAGATCCATCGTAATGGATTATTATGACTATGAGGCCTATGTCTCGATAGTTAGAGTTGTGTGTGACATTTATAGTTGGGGAATAGATGGTTGCGTTATCCCTAAAATTATAGGACATTATAGGATATTCACGAGTTTTCTTTTCCAGTAGTTCGATCCTTTCAAATAGTTGGAGTTCTACATTTAATAAATATCGATCAAGGTATGTAATTCAGGCTATTTCTAAATGATCTGACGAGACATTTTCAAGACAATAGAATCGCTAACCTTTTTTTTTTTTAAACATTGGCCAAGTGTTTGAGATGTGACTTGACCGATTAAAAGTAAACACAGAACAATCGACAGAACAGGTCAGATAGTTTATAAAACCTGCTTTGTATTCTGGTCTTTGCCGTATGATGTTTCAAGCGAGAAGACTTGTAGAAATTGTAATGACGTAAAACAGAATGGGACAATTACTTACTTCCTGAGTTATTCAGAATCAGGAATCAAACCCGACTTGATTGCCTGGCTCATGCAACGTCCATTTATATTCGAACCAACTTATAATCGTGCTAATTTATTACTTCGGCCTTAATCAGTATCGTTCGGGTCTCGAGAAATTTAGTTTGGTTCAGTAGTGTTTGAGGTTTATTGTCGGTTAGTTAGATTAAAAAATCAAAACCTATAGAACTTGTCCCTTACTTACCTGTAAAATATAAGCAAAATCTATTGATTTATAGGGCAACAGCAAAGCTGGATACATGTTACTGCAAATATTCGAATTCAATAACTCATCCTTTACTTTCTTCGACTCATCACCATTTTCCGTATCCTCCGAAGGTTGACGGCATTTATTGTAGAGTTGTGTGATTTGTAAAGCCCAGTTTAGCCAGATTTCCGATTGCATTGATTTTTTCAATAGGAAACTTAACTGGAAATTTTAAAATCGTTCTCTAATATCAAACATAATTGAATTTTAGATCCATCAAACTTACCGTCTTTTTTAATACAAAAGTTAATTGACAAAAACGTCTGTCGTTTAGTTCCATAATGATGTTGAATTTTTTCATCAACAAAGCATTGTAGGGACTGCGTTTGATTTTCTTGGATAAGGATTGGAAATCCTTATTTGATAAGGGATCCTTAAGGCACCAATACGATTCCACAATATTTTCGCATTCCTCCAACAAAGTATCCTTAATACGGAATTGTTTTTTTTTATTATTTTTTCTTTATTAAAATTAAAACAGAATTTGATAGCCACATTTATTACAACTCACACGCTCATTAAAAATATCCACCTTCACATCGATTATCAATCTTTTAGTAATACGCCTCAAATCGTCACCCAATTTAGAAAGTTCAGCAAACGTGTGCATCGGTTGTGATTTATTGCGACAATACCATTTTGGTGTTGAGCTCATCTTTAAAATAAAATTGTTTCGATATTCAATAGGTTTTTAGCACGTTTTAGAGGAAGAGTTTCCTTTACAAAATTTATTTGCGATTATTTACTTATCGCACGTGTTTATTAAATCGATGTATTTTTCAGGGAAGCATTTTTCCCCCCTAGCAACGTAGTACAGAGAATACAGCAGAGCATGGCAATAGTGAATTTCTGAAACAAATTATCTTACAATGTCGGACATTTTTGCTGTTAAAATATCACGCCATTAACGCTCGTTACTTCAAATTATATTCCCGTAGTTCCATGCACTCATGGAATAGGTCTTGATTGTTTTCAAACAGGAAAAAACACTCAATGACAGGAACAACCCGTATGCTAATTTATCAAGACGTTTAAGCAATGAAATTATGGATAAAAGGTCCCATTTAGCGAAAAAGTAGGTGTTTCATCAAGATTCACACTTCCACTATTGCGATGACCTAAAACATTCAATTAAAGTTCAAACTGTTTGAAAATGATTTTGGTTTGGGGCTTTCTCACAATTCGGCTTAAGAAAGCCCCACAAGACCTCCTCTGTAGGAAGGTAGTTGAGCTAAAAAACGAATTTTCTTTGTAATGCAGTAATGCAGTCGACAATAAATGGATGGGCTCCGATAGAAACCCAAGTGTTAAGTACGAATATATGATTCTCGGGGACAAGTCCCTTTATTTCGCTTGTGCAAAATCTGTTGCAGTAGCGACAAAACAGTGTAACCCAAATAATATTGCAGGGGTGCTCCAATTAATCAATAGAGTTTTATACGTTATCATCATTAGTGAGTACCTCTGCCAGTCGAGAAGCTACAAAATAGACTTCGAAGCACTGCTCCATACATGAGAGTTGTATTTTATTCTCGGTCCGATGTAACTAGTAAGAACATCAAGTGAAGTAAAGCATTTATTGCGAATGATTCATTGTAATGCTTCTTTCGATACTTAGAAAATGTGATCGTTCCAGAGAACATCATATTGAATTTTCCTGTCCCGTACTTAAAAAGCTTTTGATTTCTTAATATTTATATTTAATAGCTACAGATGGCGCTGCTGTGTTTGTATGTTAATAAACAACTTTGGGCCTTTCGCAACCTTTCGGTTCTATTCATTCAATCCCTTTCTGATATTGATGATGAGTAGCGGATGTGAGGGAGTTATTTACATTACACCTTTTCGCCTCAATCTCCAAACGGCTCGTTCTACCATTACAAAAATATTAATGATAAATATTGCTGTCATCTGCAAAAGAATCGGCTTAGAGTTAGAAGTTGAAGAAAGAAACAACATCTTTAATGAAGATAAGAAATAGAGCTGGAAGTAAAGCAGAACGTTGCGGTGCCCCTGAGTTTAACCTGACCTGGCCCGATGGAATTCCTTCTACATCAACCTGTATATTGCGATCCATAAAAAAACTTAAAATATGTATAGTATACCGAGACAGGTGACTACCAAATCCAGTTTCAGTGTGAGTGCAGCGTGCCATACCATGTCAATATCAAGAGCCACTATCTTGCTTTCACCAAATTATCGTATATTTTGGTTTCACCTTGACATCAGTGAACCAAAACTAAATCGGAAAAATCATCGAGATAAGCTGAAGCCTCCAATCCGGGATTATATTTGATTTTTTTTTTCACTAAGACTACCGTTATGAAATAAAATAACACATATTTTACGCATTTAATATATGAATGTTTCTTATAGATTTTATATTTCTTTTGATTTTTATTTATGTATAGTATTTGTTTTTTGTGTTTGTTTTCGTTTTCATTTTCATTTCTTTTTTGTTTGTTTTAATTTTTTTTTTTAATTTTTATAATTATAATTTTTATTTTTAATATATATAATAATAATAGTTGATTTTGTTTATAATTAATTAATTTTAAATTGATATATATATATATATACATATATATGTATGTATATATATATATATATAGAGAGAGAGAGACTTTTCATTACTTTCACATGGTATAATTTGTTTTGTTTTTACTGTTTACAATATATATTATTGTTTTGTTTTGTTTTGTTTTGTTTTGTTTTTAGAATTCTATCGAAATAAATGAAATGTAAATAGTATAATATTTTACAATCTTTTCCGTTACATACACATTTAAAAATGTTACTGTTTTTTTTTTAGATTTGTTTTCTTATGTTTTTTTTGTTTTTTTTTTGTTTTAATATTTGTTTCTTTTTATTATTATTATTATTTTAAATGGTTTTTATTAATATTTCTTTAAGCGAAATTATCATCATCAGTTTTTCTATCACAATAAATTGTTACAATTATAGTTTTAGTAGGTTTTCTTCTTTGTTTGTTAATCTTATTTAAATTACAATAATCATAATAATTAAATAGTAATGAGAATAAAGTTTAATAAAATATTTCATTTAGTTTTATTTCTTTTCTATTTTGCTTTCAAAAAAAAAAAATTGCTATTATTTTCCA
>QOCX01000117.1:0-22922 GCA_005959815.1 Sarcophaga bullata
AAATTGCTCATAATTGCTCATAACAACCCTTCAATCAGGATTACAATCTAGCTTCTCACACCACTAATGTTGTGTGTGTTAATTATATTTATGAATGACGGGAGCTATATTTTAAAATCTACATCGAACGACAGATTTTCGAGATCTTTTCATTTTTTTTTACAAGCAAAACTGATGAGAGGAAATCGAAGGAGAAATATTTTCTTATATTTCTTATTGTTGGAGATGTCTGACCTGGGGTTTGAAGCATTGCCTTACGTGTAATAAGCCTACACACTACCTAATAGACTATGCCGACCTGTACGGCAGATAGTAAACTTTATTCGAGAATCAAAGCAGCTACGCTAGTAAATCTTGACTAATGAAACTGAAACAAAGGAAGGAAGTACTTAAAAATTGGTGGAAAGGCTTTTCTTCAGCCATAAGTTCCTCTACAAGTAGTCAATGCTCATTGTTTAATCAACCGTAGCTAGCGGTCATTATAGTTTTTATAAACTTGAGTATTCCTATTCAATTCATAATCATAAATTTAACTCGAGAAACTGTTATATGCGAAGCGCATTATTTGTTTTGTTTATAGCAACACTGTTCCTTCTTAAAAAACCTCATGTAGTACTGATTAGATTCTTTGTAGGGATTCGAACCCACAACCCCTTATTGACAGAGAGTACAAGCAATCACTAGACTATCAAGGAAGGATATCCATTTACGAAAGTAAAAGCATTAAGTTGAAGTTAATAATATGCAAGTAATGCTGCGACATGTAGCTTTTCAAAATAAAATTGATTTCTTTGCAGAGATTTTAATTTTTTTTTAATTCATAAGCATTTATAATAAGTATTGAAAAACTTAATCCAGTTTCATTTAATCCAATTGCAATTTAAAAAACTGCAAAGAAAAAAACAATCGGAAAGATTTCAATTTTGTTTTTCAAAAGTTTATCATAAAAACTGTCGCATTATTTGCTTCAAATTTTTTTCTTCTCTTTACTTTTGAGGGCAAAACAACCAGCAGCTCAAAGAAGATGAAATAAAGAAACAAGCAGACAAACAAAAAAAGAACGTATAAAATAAACTTAATGCGTAAAAATGACGTATGAGTGGCTTTAATTAATATTGGCAGCACGTTTTACTGCAATATTTATTATTAATTTAAGAGTTTTTTGTTTTGGATTCCTGCCTGCAGTCTCAACACCAGCAGCAGCAGCATTAGTGGTATGCTGCTGTTGCTTTTGCTTTTCAACTGGGATTTGAAGTCATTATTCACAGTCTCGATGCTCGTCATTTATTTATTTGTTTCTTCTTCTTTTTTTTTTTCTTTTTTTGTTGTATTTTTCTTTTTTTATAAACGATTCATTTTAATGCCAACTGTGCTGTGCTGTGGTGTTGGCCACAGTTTCGTATGCAAATGCATGCCTCGTAATGCAATGAGGACAAAATGCATCACAACACTAACAACTACATTAACAAAAACGGTAACAATTACAGACTCCAACATGGTTAATGAAAAATAAAAAAAAAACTACAACAACAGCAGCAACAAATGATTCCGATACCAGTTCCAAGGTGTTACGGTGCTAATGTGCATTTATGCAAACGATAAAATCAATTGGTAACTTCAATTTGCTTAAGCAGATAATGTCAGAATTATGGACTGTTAATTAAAATTAATCAAACAAGTGGAAATATTTATTAAAGAAACAACAATAACAATAACAGCAGCCAGACACACTATCAATAACTACAAAACAATCATGCTTAAAATACGAGCACTAAAGTTGTTCACATAGATTTGGTTTGGTAAATGCAATTGGGGTCTAATGGCTTGGTGAAGCAAATCTTTAGTTCTTCAATGTCTATTCTAAGTTGTTGTAAAGTACAGTATCAGCCTGTAAAAAGTGTAGCTAGTGGACGAATAATGTTGTTTTAAAAATAGTTGGTGGTGTATTGTCCAGTCTTGGTAATGTTCATAGGCTTTTTCGACAGAAATGCTTCTAAACCAACTAACTTTTGCTTGACTTTAACCATTGTAGTTACATTCTTTAAAGTGTTCAAGCTACATGAGCTAAATTAGTTGCCATTTGTGGAGTCTGTTTTACTAAATCAGAATGGAAGGATGGACATAGCCCGCAGACGACAATGTTTATTCGCTGAATATGCTGTGAAGCAGTTAGCAACTGATCCGTCTTTTCATTGAAAAATCATCTTCAGCGATGAGGTCCATTTCTGGATGAATGAGTACGTAAAAGGCACCATTAGCAAAATTCGAATGATATTAACTCACGTGAGGTGATTAACAAGTTCTTGTGGCCTGAATTCGATGAGTTCAAGAGCCATCACATGCGGTTTGCTACGTGTCATACAGACCGTGCCACATTGGATACTCTGGATTTCTAGATGAATGGGTACGTAAAAGACTACATTTGTAAAATTCGAACGATATTAACTCACATGATGTGATTAACAAGTTCTTGTGGCCTGAATTCGATGAGTTCAACAGCCATCGCATGCGATTTTAACAGGACTGTGCTACGTGTTATACAGACCGTTCCACATTAGATATTCTGCCATGACCATCTCTCATAGAGGTGATCAGTTCACATGACTACTGGAATAGCGTGATTTGACTCTTTTAGATTTTTTCTTGTGGAGTGTTCTTAAGTCGCATGAGTACGGGAATAAGCTACAAACCACAGCAATTCTTAAAGCCAACGTAAATCAGGCTAAATTCTAACTGATTTATACGTCATAGTCATAGAAGCATATATACGTACATAATTGGTTGTTACAACTCTTTAGTCAGGAATACGACCTAAATTCTCACACCACTTATGTCGTGTGTGATAATGTTATACATGAGTGGCGTGGTAATTAAAGTTTAAAGTCGACTCCGTACTACAGATTTTTGAGGAACTTTTCTTGGCAATTTTTATTTACTCTCAGAGAATCTGTTGAGAGGAAGTCGCCGAAGAAATATTTTTTCATATTTCATTTGGTTCGAGATGTCTGACCTGGGGTTTGAACCGAGTCCACACATCTAATAAGGCAACACACTATCCACTAGACTATGGCGGCTACAACGCCATAGTCATAGTAATTTATAATCTTCCATTACAGTATCACACCAAACCGCTTTTTCTGTGGATTGTTCTGAAATCAGTCGATTCTATTTGGCCCTTCGAATTTTTACGTCTCCTTATGCTAATGTAGGGTATGGCAGAAATCATGAATATTGGCACTGTCTGGTTGGGATTTAATTTAAATGATAAGAATTTATATTTCAGTTCTTAAATCATTCGTTCAGTTATAATTTCATAATATTTTTTTATATTTTTCTTACTCGTTTTGATGTTTATAATCCAAGTTCCTTTATCAGTCGACTGCAGCTAAAATCTTAAAAGTATAAGGAAAGATAAAAACAAACAAAACAATATGATTGATTAACGCTGAATATTCAGACGGAAATTAACACGATTTCCGAAGAGAACAGAAGTTATTTACACTTGAGGCCTTGTCTTAGTTTTGCATATTTACACTCATAAATTATATTTAAAAAACGAAACGCATAATTTGAATTTTTTTTTCTGTTTTAAATTTGTTGCAGTTCCTGTTATAAATCTACTTCATTATCACAACAATATCACAATTTTTCTTCTTGTTTTGCTTATGCATTTTTTTATCAATCTTTTCTCTTTAATTTCTTTTTGCATCGTTTTTTTTTTCTTTTCCTTTGCTTAATTTCTGTAACATTTTCTTGTGAGTTTAGTTGTTAAATGTTCGCTTTAATGCTTCGCTGAATTGTTCTTTTGCGGCAACAATAACGACATGAGTACAGCAGCAGTAACAGCAGCGTTTTTTCTAAATTGTTGCATAAACGGCCTTTATGACTCATTTCTTATGCGATTTCTTAGAAAATAAATAAAAAAAGAAAAAAATATTCTTGACGTCTTGTTTAGACAAATTTTGCCATAAATTGCATCCACCTGCAATGAGCTGACTGACTGACGCCAGCAAAGGGTGTTTAATATTTTAAATGCCTGGTTTTTTCGATCTGGTTTTTAATGTTGTTGGACTGTGACTGAATGGAACATTAGCTTTTATTTTTTTTCTTTTTTGCTGTATTTACCAAGATTTCATACAAATTACGAGTACTACGGTTTGTTGTTAACGTGCGTTTATTTCCGATATTCTAAATTAAAAGAAATGTTCGTTTACACGGATACAACACGGTCTAATTTGTAACATTTATTAATGAGTGTCCAGGACATTAAATTATTCCGAGAATATAATCTTATTTTTTTTCAAACTGTTTGTAAAAGAATAATAGATGAGAAGGAATTTAAAATATTCAACATTTTAACATAAATACACACATACATACATACATGCATACATACATCCATACACACATCCATACATACATATATAATTGGTCATTGCAAACTTTCGGTCAGAATTACGACCTATCTTTGATGATGATCTTGTGTGTGTTAATTTTACACGGGAGTGGCGGGACGACCTACTGTTTCGAACTACAGTCTTGGAGAAACGTTTCGTGATAATTTTATTTTCTCTCAATAATTTTGCCGGAAATCTGCTTGAGGCAGTCGCCAAGGAGCATTTCGTCTCGTTTTGCTAGAGGTGCTGATTTAGGGGTTTAATTGTGGCCTTATGTCTAATAAACCAACACACTACTTCCTAGACTACGGCAATTTACAAATTTTTCTAGGTTAGGTTATGTAAAATCCTAACCTAACATTGTTTAAAATGTGACTCTAACTAGACGGAGTAATTTTATATGAAACTGTATATATTGTTGAGTTTAATATCTGAGAAATATAATAAAACCTGCAAAGTAGTGTTTCCAACTATCGATTGCTGTTTTACAGCGAGAACAGCCACTTTATTTTCATATTCGCAGCTGCTGCCAGTAACCGCAATATCCTGCGTCAAAGCACTGTATATTTCTGCCTATAACAGAATCCGTTATAACGACTTACAATGGTAAAGCTGTATCGCTCCTATTTGTTCTCATTATAGAATCCCGAGCATTTTCTGTCAAGATGGAAATATCTTTAATGACTGGATATCTGCCAGTGGTTTGGTCAAATCTTGGCAAATACAAAGTCATTGAAGTTTATTAATCAAAATTTATGCCGTATGGTATTTCAATGGAAAAATTATCTTTAGTGATGAAACGCAGTAGACTGTCTCATCGGGTGACGTGTACTACCAGTGGTACGCATTTGATTATGCTATTAGACGGTAGGTAACACCAAATATTTAGATCTTTAACAAAATTCAGCACTGTTCACTGTAAAAATTCAAAAGATTTAATGAGAATGCGACGAATTCACGAAGAAAAACACAAATCTTTACACGATATCGTTGAATTGCTGCAAAGTAGCTGCCGTCCGATAAAGCAAAAAGCATTTAGGGCAGTCGCCAGTAGGCGACAACTATGAATTTAAGCACCGGCGTGAACGTGTTAAGGCATAAAAATCAAAACTGAACCTAATAGAATATCAAAACAAAAGAAAGTTCTTCACTTTCAATCAAACTACTTTGGTGTACTTGGTGTAGTACAATTTAGCCGTAATATTCAATAAGACTAAGTATTATACTTACTTAAATTACTTAATTGGTCATAACAGTCCTTTAGACATGATTACAACCTAGTTTATCACACCATCCATATTATGTGTGTTAATTTTATACATGCGTGGCGGGAACTACATATTTAGGTCGGCTCTGAACAACAGATTTGAGAAACTTTTTATGGAAATTTGATTTATTCTTGGAGTTTTTGCCAGAAGACTGCTAAGAGGAAGTCGCCGAAAGCATTATTTTTGCATTATTTTTTCGAGAATTTGAGCCATGACTTCTTCTGGTCTAATAAGCCAACTTAGTGCCTAGTAAAAAATAGATCAGTAACCACAAATTTGTCTGTTACTTACTTAAAGAAATATTGGAGCTGAAATATGTCATTGGGCAGTTAAACAATTTCAACAATGTAAACCGATTCCAACACAACGAAGTCATAAAGGAAAATCAAGTGAATTTTTATGATAAAAGTAGATAAATAAACAATTTCCGGATGCAATCCTATGTTTAACACATTGCTTGCCAAGCTGTTTAGAAGACGGTGTTATTTCTACCATTTCTTTTGGTACCTTTCTGGGTATCTTATGATTCTGCTTGGCGTACAAATGCTATCCAGAGTGAGTTGAAAACGGTACACCTTCCACGGTTCCACAGGTGATACCAAGAACTTAAGTTTTTTTTTTAGAATTTACGTTTACTTTGCAGCAATTGATTTGTAGCTTGGTTGATGTCTAACCCATTTTTTTAGAAATGAATATGAAACAAATCTATGTTGGATAGTTAGCTAGAAAAGCTGAAAATATATTCTAACATTTACAGTTCAAAAGTCAATAAATCTTACAAAAAAAAAAAAAAAAAAAAAAATGAATCAAAATTTTGCTGAATATTAGACAATAATAACGAGAACGAATAAAGGCGAAACTTAATTAATTAACCTAAGTTTTATGTTGAATGCCATAAACTACTAACAAAGTGTGTCATATTATTCGTTAGTATTTTTAAAAATTCATAAAAAAACTGTGATGTTTTTTTTCTAGCACGTATTAAATTACAGAAAAAAAAATTAAATTCTTTTCTAATTTCACTATAAAACTGTGCTCTAACGGTTGACACATATATTTACAGTTATTAACTGTTTTTTTTTTATTACAGTTATTTTCAAATCAAATGTCGTTCAGCAGGGCAGCAGCAAGCATTTGAAAATTATTCGAGCATTAAATTAATAATGCGAGTAATAAATTTTACTAAAATTCAATACGATTATGTATGTACGTGGTATGTAAGCATGTAAATTATTAATAATAATTTAATTTTATTTTATTTATTAATAAGAATAAAAAAAATTAATTGTTTTGAACTCATTATTTTCACACATTGTGATTTGTTTCTTAAAAAAAAAAAAAAAAAAAAAAAAAAAAAAAAAAAAAATTTTTTTGAACAATTATTGAATGTGATTTAACAACCCGATTACAAATGCATGGAAATAAAAAAAATAAATGAAACCAGAGTTGAAAAACATTTAAAAAATAATTTTAATAAATTAACACTCTGCTTACTGTCTGGTATATGTGTGTACAACTGTTAGTGATTTGTTATCAACCAGACATAATTTATCATACATTCTGTTTTTTATTTCTACAATAGAAAGACTCTCCATTTAAAATAAAAATAAAATATTCCGTTGACAATAAACGTTTTTGAAATAAAAGCTGCCCAAGATTTGCATAAAAAATGAATAAATTTTTTTGGAAATCACAATTCAAGACATTAATTTGTCACATGAAAAAAGAAAAGGATACAATTGTTTAAAACCACAAAAATAGGAGGACTAATGCTAATGGAAAAAAAGTATGTCCTTTGCTAAATGCACTCAAGTGGAAGTCGAGTTCAAATAAATTTTTGAATTTTTTTGTTTTAAAACGACAAAGACAGGGGATGTTTAAGGGTCGTGTTAGTCTTAAGTGGTTGGGTTTTTAATGGAAATTTAATTGTTAAGAATTTGTTAAGTGTTGCATGATATTTTCTATAAATTTGTACATGATTGACCCCCAAAATAGTTCTCACAGTCTACTACTACTACTAATTATTGTAAATTTATGATTTGATTGTTTTGTTCTTTAAACTTATTAAATTGAATATTTTCTTCTTTCCAGAGAAAATTAAACAACAATTACAAGTTATAACTCATCATGATTATATCAATCAACAAGAATATGAATCTACGAAAAGCCTGAAAGCAGAAAACTTCAGCAACAGAAATGTAAGTGCAAATTTTTTGTTACTTAACTTTATTACTTTATTACTTAAGAACTAATCATTAAATGTCTTTATAAATATGGAAATCTGAATATGAATGAATGAATGTGTAGCATTTTAAATAACCTTCAGACTACCACCGAAATTATTTGTACTGTAGTTTCTTTAATTATGGAAACTTCTTGACTTTAAGCCGCCGTGGTCTAGTAGGTAGTTGGCAAGCAATGTGTTAAATATAGAATTGCATCAAGAAATTGTTTATTTTTATCTACTTTTATCACAAAAATTCACTTGATTTTCTTTTGTGACATTTATGTGTGTTAGGATTGGTTTACATTGTTGAAATTGTTTAACTGCCCAATGATATATTTCAGCTCCAATATTTCTTTAAGTAAGTAACAGACAAATTTGTGGTTACTGATCTATTTTTTACTATGTATTATGTTGGCTTATTAGACTAGAAGTCATGGCTCAAATTCTCGAAAAAATATGCAAAAATAATTCTTACGGCGACTTCCTCTTAGCAGTCTTCTGGCAAAAACTCTAAAAATAAATCGAATTTCCATAAAAAGTTTCTCAAATCTGTCGTTCAGAGCCGACATAAAAATGTAGTTCCCGCCACACAAGTATAAAATTTACACACATAACATGGGTGGTGGTTGCAATACCATCTAAAAGGTTGTTATGACCAATTGAGTAATTTAGTCTTATTGAATATTACGGCTAATTTGTAATACACCAAGTACACCAAAGTAGTTTGATTGAAAGTAAAGAACTTTCTTTTATTTTGGTATATCACTAGGTTCAGTTTTTATTATTACACGTTCACGCCGGCGCTTAAATTCATGGCGGCTGCGCTAAATGCTTTTTGCTCTATCGGACGGCAGCTGCTTTGCAGCAATACAACGGTGTCGTGAAAAGCTTTGTGCTTCACTTTAAATCTTTTGCATTTTTACAGTGAACAGTGCTGAATTTTGTTAACGATCTAAATATTTGGTGTTACCTACCATATAATAGCATAATCAAATGCGTACCACTGGTAGTATACCGAAAAGACTCAAAGTATGAGAGAGTAGTCGCCGTAGTCTAGTAATTAGCGTGTTGGCTTATTAGACGAAAGGTTCCAATCCCAGGTCCGACATCAAAAACGAAATATGAAAAATACTTCTTAGGCGACTTCCTCTCAGCAGATTTCTGGGAAAAACTCTGAGAGTAAATAAAATTGCTATGAAAAGTTTCTCAAAAAATTTGTCGTTCGGAGTCGACTTTAAACTGTATGTCCCTCCACTTATGTGTGTATAAAATTAACACACACAACATAAGTGGTGTGAGAAGCTAGGCCGTAATCCTGACTGAAGGGTTGTAATGGCTAATTATGTATGTTATGTATGTCTTGACTAATTTGTCACTTTATAAACGACTGCATCGTTGCAAAATGGGGTTCCACAACAAATGATGCATTTTCTAAAGTTAATATTTTCAATATGCTCATTAAATGCATGAGTTTATACGATCTATACGAGTTATTCGAATCTAATAGAAATACCTAATCAATGCTACTTTCTGCCTTTCTTTTAATTCTTATGTATTTCGGTTAATAACTCTATTTAAAGTCAATAAAAATTGTACTTTACTTTACACAATTTCTCTTTGTATAATTAGGAATCCAATGAATTCAAATCTTAACATTTGCCATCTGAGTGTGTGTATGTATGAAGAAAACCTTCTCTTTTGAACCAGATAAAGTTTTCTATTATACTAACGTAAATATAACGTTTTTTTCCCATTATTAAACAACAAACAACAGCAACAACTTTAATGGTTTTTCTAATATTTTCATTTATAATTTTATGTTAATTAATTAAACTTCAAATACAACTGTTGTTGTTGTTGGTGTTGTTGTTGGTTTTTCTTTAATAATTAATAAGATTTTGCTTCTTCATAATTATTCTCAATAAGTCTGTGAACTCGGTTTGTAGGTTTCAGAACCGCAAAACAATTGCAGTTCATCTCATCATCATCCACATTTTATTAGCACTCAACTCATTTAAAATTTCATGTGATATCTTTACTAAACATGCATCTCTAAAACAACATCAACAACAATAAGTTGAAAACAAAGAGAGAGAGAGAGACAGAGAGAGATAGAAAGAAAACTGAATAAAATTGGTTTCATTATAAAAACATTAGAAATTTTTAAAGAATCTCAAATTGTGATAAAAATCAAGACATGCATGCAATGATGCCATTAAAAAAAAATCTTCTTCTCAAACCGCGCTTAACTCGTGTGATTCTGAATGATTTTAAAAGGTTGTCGTCTTTCAAACGGTTTCTGAGTATGTTCGTACATCACTACCACTCAGCTGCTAGCTTTAGTTAATTTTGCTCAAAGTTAAGCTTTTAATTGTGAAGTTGTTGTTGTTATTGTTGTTGTTGTTGTTGGTATTTTTAATGAAGTAATTTTCTGACATGATTTGTGTTTTAAAAAAGTAATTGAATTGTTGTTTTCCACTTGAAATGAAAGCGTTACAGTGAAATCAGGTGAAATTAAATGTGATCGTTTTGTTTATATTTATGAGAGTCTTATTTCTGTTTAAATTATTTCTTTATTAATAATTTTCATTCAGTAATTAGATCTTCATTTGCAGAAGGAAATATCAGTTACTCTGAATATAAGCATTAGGTTGAGAGTGATTATCGCTGAAACTCATATGCAAAGCAAGAGCACTTCTTTCATATCAACAGAGCATATTTGTTTAACTTATAACTTAATTTCCGAGATCCTCACTTTTCGTTCCTTAAACCGCTTCAATAGTCATCGTTTCTTTAAAATACTTAATAAATGAGGGAGGAAAATTTAAACGATTGAGAAATACACATTTTTTATGCGGTCTCTTGAAGAAAATCCATTGGCTAAGTGACAGCATTTTCTTTTCAATGTTTATCCAATGCTGGTCTTTTTTTTTCAAAAAAAAAAAACAAAAAAAAGAAAGGTTAGTCCAGATCCTCCAAATAGAATCCTCTGTCAAAAGACTTTAAAGCCATTGCTCTTTAATTTTTCGATTTTCTTCAGGAATCACTGTAGTCTCCTTGTAGTCTCCTATTAAACAAGTGCCAAATACCACAACTGTTAAGGTTTTCATAGGTGCAGTGTAGTCCTTCCAGTTAATATCAGAATACCATCAATTTATTGAATTACTCTCGTAGATGAATCGACATTTTATGTTTATTTATTCCCGAATCAGTTAAGCTTACCAAAGTATTGTACAATAGCAATATGGTTAAACATTTAGTCCTAAAAATGTATACTGGCTGTAAGATTTATTAAAAAACGGTTTAAGCGTATTAGCCATTGATGGCGATTTTCTTATGAGCTGTTCTTAGCAATAAACTGTAGAAGACATTGTCCCTTATCATGCAACTACGAACAAAGGACACGTTAATAGAATACAGAAGCCAAAATTGTATGTTTAGTTGCCCAGGATCTCCCTATTGGCTGCGCTACAGTTTCAATGCTTTTCGACTTCAAACATATTCTTAAAATATTACTCCTATTACTACAATAATATTATCCCAGCGACTATAATCCAAGTTTTCACTGATGCGTTACGATCACGTGACAACCTCCGGATCCACTGAATCTGAGACTATAGCCATTATTGTAAAGTAATGGCTACACAGATATCCAATGTACGAATTCAGTAACAAAGTAAACACATATTTGCTGATAGAAGAGCGTTCGTTAGACAGTGTCAACATCACATCTAAAATTGTTCACAGAGGCCAGTTGTCTCTTTATGTAAGATCCTTTATCTCGGGACCGATTTTGTTACATTCAAGTGTATTGAATCTGTTTTAAGTGCTTCATATCTTTACATTTAGACAAATGAGATATTATTTGTTTGAAAGACCTATTGTTGTCATTTAATGTTGCATGTAACATCATTCAAACGTCCGCCACGAGTTCACATGGCGGAGCACATCCAAAATGTCCATTTTCCATTACTCTAGCGCATATCACCTTCACGAGAGATGCGCAAACTGTTCGAGCAGAATATGTAATGTAGCATGAGGTGTATGGCACGTAACGCTGTCCTGTTAAAACTACATGTCGTTAGTGATTAAATCGTCAAATTCAAGCCAAAAGAAGTTGATATCGATTATCACCTATAGTGCTCACTGTTGACAGTTGTGCCCTGACCAACAGGACAGATGAAGTCCCCTGTGTTATATCGATACAAGCTGTGACTTTGTCGGAACTTATTGCTTGTTCTAAGAGCTCTTGTGGATTGGTATTGTAGCAAATTTGAAAACTTTGTTTGTTCACACTCCAATTAATACAGAAGTGGGAGTCGTCACTGATGATGATTTTTAGAAGAAAATCAGAACAGAATATAAATCGTAGTCCATGCTCGTCCATGATGAGTTCACAAAACATATGACTGCTTTTAACCGTCAAACTTCGAAAATCCCTATTGGAAGATCCTTTACAATAGATAATTTCAATTAATTTTTATGTGAGAAAGGTAGATAAATTCTCTGATACAGTGTTTATGTATTTGCAAAGGAAAAAGTGGAAAAGAAACACTCTTTTATAGAGAACAGACAACTCTGGCTGTACGCAGAACAAGATTTCACGTTTTCAACAAAATGTCGATTAGATACAGAGGATATTAAGATTATCTCCTATCGAAGACTTATTCCACTTTGTTCGGAGAACTTAGAGGTTTCTGTCTTAAGGTGACACTTGAAACTTTTCTCCCTATTTAAGAAAGATTTGCGTGAGACATAAAAAACGAAATACGAAAAAATATTTCTTAAGCGATTTCCTCTCAGCAGATTTCTGGCAAAAACTCCGAGAATAAATAAAATTGCCATGAAAAGTTTCTCAAAAATCTGTCATTCGAAGTTGACTTTAAACTATAGTTCCCGCCACTCATGTATACAAATTAACACACACAACATAAGTGGTGTGAGAAGCTAGGCTGTAATCCTAACTGAAGTGTTGTAATGGCCAATTATGTATGTATGTTGAGTGAGATAATATCAGCATTAACAATTCTAGTCGTAGTAAATAACATTACAACTGGCGGGCATTTATTTACCGTTACAAATATATATTTTGAATTAACAGTTATTACTTTGCAGTTAGGTCTTGTTTGAAAAATCGTTTTAGAGTGTGGTTTTAGTTCGTTTTACTTTCTGCGGCATAATCTTAAGGTGACTAAAGTTATAAAGTTTTAAGACGTATTATCCACAACCCATGGCTGTGCATTAGATTGCTAATTATCTTCAAAATATTAGCATACTATCGATCATTAGTATCTTTAGCTAATACTTAATCTTGCTATTCAAGTAAAAAGAAGTGAAAGAGGCGATTTCGGGTAAACTTTGTGTGTAAATGTTAATAAAATATAAACAATTTATTGAAATTTCCTGTTAATCAAACATGTTACAGGACTGGATACGTCATACGTCATCATATTGTATTTGCAAAGAAATAATTCAATTTTATTTCCCATATACAAACAATAATTATTAATTTATTTAACCAATTAATTGTATATAAAACTTAACATGTTTAATAGTAATTAATTGTTTCTAAGTGAATTCACATAAATACATATACACGAGTATGTATATGTACATGTTTGTGTATGTGTGTGTTGTTTTAGTAAAACAGTAATGCAAAATGCAATTTCCTTAATTTGAGTAAAACGCAACCATGCTTAACGATTATTTAAAAATATTTATAAAAATTAATAGAATAATTAAAAATATATTGCAATAATAATAAATAAAAAAAAAAAAAATTTTTTATTTGAATCGTTAATAACATTTAACGAAATAACAAACATAGTAATTAGCAAGCAAAAAAAAATGAAAAAAATATACAAAAATATTAAAAAATTTATAATAATTTTAATGATTTAAAACGAATATCTGAACCAATTTTACAAAAATTAGTTTAATGGGGGAAAACTATATCAAGTGAAATTAAATTAAGTTACCAGGAAAATTACCAAAGAGAAAGGCAAATTTAAATTATTTTGCAATACTTTGTTTTTTTTTTTAACAACAAATTCGTTCAAATAAAATTTAAGCAGAAAATTAAATAAAAAAAAAAAAACCAAATGTTTCCTGATTTACCAATAGAAAGTTAAACAGAATTTTAAATAAAAAAAATGAAGTATTTTCTATTTATTTTTATTTTTTAATTTAATAATACATTATTGACTGGCTGCCAGTACCAATTACTTACAGCCTAAATGAGTGAAACAAAAAACACAATATTTGGGACTACAGGTTGTCTTTGAAGTCACCGTCGTCTAGTAGGTAGCGTGTTGGCTTATTTGACCTGAGGCCGCAGTTCAAACACCAGGTCAAACATCTCCATCTTCCTCTCAGCAGATTTCCGGCAAAAACTCTGAGAGTAAATAAAATCTGTCGTTAAGAGTCGACTTTAAACTGTAGATCTTGCCACTCATATATAAAATTTACACACACAACACACAACACAAATTGTGAGAGACTAGGTCGCAATCCTGACATATTTTTACTGTACATCTGCGTAAGAACTTAAGTAGTACGTCTCCAGCTTTGACAGACTTGTTTTTCTTTTCAAGAAAGAATTCCTTTATGTATTGCCTTGCACGAAATTTCACTCTGCGTCAGACTAAAAACTTTAGTTGGCTGTCCCCTCTCTGTTTTAGTGCAGGCTTTGCGCTGACCAAGTTCATCGATAAGTTTGATAGAATTCGGTCAATACTATTCGTGGTAAATATAAGTGGTAAAAAAAGTCGTGTAAGCAGCTAGGTTGTAATACTGGCTGAAGGGTTGTAATGACCAATTATGTATGTATGTATGTAAATATGTACGACTGTCTTAAATCATTCAAACTAACAAACGTATCAGGGTCTTTCATTACGTTTTTTTTATATAAAAAGCAATTTTATTTGTTTGAATACCTATTGATGCCAGCCACGACTTTACTGGGTGGGCGCATCTGAAATTTCCCATGCCTCTAGCGCATTTGACCGATGAAGTGAGTTATGTTGGTTTTGAGGTCGCTGTTGTTTGTAAATTAATCTTATACATCCCCGACATAAGAGAACGCCACAAGAAAGAAAGTCTAACAAGGCCAAATCATCCAATCTTGCTTGGCAGTTTATATCACTTCTACGTGAGGTGACCGTACTCTCCAAACAATCTTGAATAATATCAAATGTGGCATGAGCTGTATGGCTGGTAGTGTTTTTCCTGTTGTTGTTGGCCCACAGATCATCCAGTTAAAGACAAAAGAAATTGATTGTTATCGGCCCATACTGCTAGCCGTTGTCAGTGATAACCGGGCCAATGTCGTTAATGTCAAAAAGATATTAATCGATGGTGCAAAATTGTCTCAAATGCGAATCCAGAAATGGAAGTCATCCTTGGAGTTGATTTTTCGTTGACAATTACAATTACAGAGAACAGTCATTTTAATAAAACAGTTTTATTGCTTGAAGGTGGTCTTCAATGCTATATTCGTCCATAAGGATTTGACAAAACAAGTTGAATTAACTACAATTAAATAATGACAGATGTCAAGAGGGTAGTCGTTATCAACTACCAAACTTTGGAACTTTCTGTTGGAAAACCATATACCTGCAAACATTTTTTCAAGCTTATAACTTATTTAAATTCCAAATATTAAAACGTTGTTAAGCTTATTTATCATATTGTTTTTAATTTTGCATTTGATTTGAATTATTAAGTTTTGTGTTCTTTATAGAATACCTACATTAAAGACCTCATCAATTAAGTCTACACAAAATGCTTAAAATGCTGCCCATAAAAGGCAATTAAGACTTTTCATTAAAAGAAAAAAAAAAAAAAAGCATTGAGAGTTTTTTAATAATTTATTTAAATTATTAAATATCTACAGGCAATGCACGTGCGGCAATTATTCGAAGTTATAATAAAAACGATTATAATTGCCCAACAAAAAGTAAATGCGCCCATGTCTAGTGTCACTAGATAACCGGTGGTCAACTAGCAGTTACATTCATAATGTTATGGAACTGCATTAACATATTTTTTTTTTATATTTTTTGGTTGAATTTATAATAGATGGCTTCCTGTCTTTAACAATTTTCAAATTCATATTCCATATTTTTATTTCTTTATTTCTTTATTTCTTTATTGTTATTATTTTTTTATGAATTTTCAATATGCAGTTATTTAATTATCAAATCAAACAAAAGCTTAAAACTGTAATGCGTAGCAAATTTATAAAATCTTTTTTGTCGAAACTCTATCCAAATGATAAGCGTTAGTTTATTTTAAGGTGGCTATTTTTGTATACATTCAGTATATTTCAGTAGCTGAAAGCATTTAGTCACGATTATTTTTGATTTCAATGTAATTAGTACACAGAGAGAAAAATTTTGTTGAAAGACTTTTGGCATTCATTTTCTACACTTTCATGAATCTAAGGCTATACAATGGCATCAAGAAGGCGATGTCAAGCCGTACATTGTTTCAATACGCATGTGCTGAGTATTAGCAGCAATAATCTGTTTAAAGACAAGTTTGAATGCTTAAAATTGCTTTGGGGTCGATATTGTTTAGTGTTGGATATTTAATAACGCCTGAATTGTGTTCATCTTTTCATACCACGATATTTTTATTTCATATTTCATATTTTAATTTCGAATTCAATTCCAAAAAGGTCTCTGTGTTGTGCTCTTAAGCATCTCTTCTGAAAAAAATATAAAGCTTACGGTACAGACTCGAAGTCGCCGTAGTCTAGTAGGTAGTGTGTTGGCTGATTAGACGTAAGGCCACGGTTCAAACCGCAGGTCAGACATCAAAACAAAAATATGAAAAATTTTTATTCTCAATACATTTCAGGCAAAAACTCTGAGTAAATGGAATTGCCGTGAAAAGTTCCCAAGAATCTGTCGTTGGGATTCGACTTTAAACTGTAGGTCCCGCCACTCATGTATAAAATTAGCACACACAACATGTGGCATGAGAACCTAGGTTGTAATCCCGACTGAATGGTTGTAATGATCAATTATGTATGTATGTACACTAACGAATCAATGGCAGTTGGACCAGGAACACACATATTTACTAACTTTTTCGTACCTTTATTGAAGGATTTTTCCCCCTTTTTTTTGGATTGAATATCCAGATTAAGAGACCTGCGACTGCCGCATAGAAAAAATTGTATTCAGCAGTTAATCCTATAAAACAACTTTTCAAATAATGAACAGATTGTTCTTTATTTTATTTTATTTTATAGAAGTTAACATTTCAAAACAGTAGCTTTAAAAAACAAACACTGTCACCATGCCTTAAAAAATTGTGGCCAAATGAAGCAACAGATTCTGTAGAAAAACTTTCTAGCATGGCATGAAATAAAAATAATGGGAGTAGGAGTAGAAGTAGAAGTAGATCTTAGTAAACCAAAGGTCGAGTGTCAGCAAATCATATTTAACCATCATATTTGCATGTAGTACCCTGTATTTTCTATGCCTTAGTTCTTCACAATTGGTAGCCATGTGCAACATCAACACCTCTTACTCACGTTAGAAGTAGGTCTAGCGGGTGCTGGTGCAGACTGTGCCTGTACAACACAGGTGCTTACTGCAGGAATCAAAAACTCTTGCAAGATTTTCGGCACAAGATTTTCGAACAATGTCCGTGATCCTAGCTTCAAATCTAAGATATTTGTTGGAACAATCACAGCCAATAATTTTAATTCAATGTCTCCTTACTTTCACGAGAATTTTGTTGAAGCCAAAAGATGCCTCTCATATTCCCGCACCAAATTAAAAGTATTTTCATTCTGAATGGTTATGTTATTATAAAACGCCGTGTAGCACTCCAGTAGTGCATTACTTTCAACCTCTGGTGGAGTGCGTCAAAGAATTTTTAAGTTTCGTTGCTAATCAACTAACATGATTCCTCATAGTGTACTTCCCCAAAAAATTGTTTCCAAATTATGCCCTTAATTGTTAGCTTAAGTTGCAGAGGTTTGCTCTAAAATTTGTTTACGTCCGTCCTTATGCCGAATTTAAATAATTTCGTCGTTTAACTCATTTGAGACCTCATACCTCCGTAGTAAGTAAGATTTAGTTTAGCGATCAAACTCCAGGTCAAACATCTCCAAATAAACGAAATATGAAAAAATATTTCATCGGTGGCTTCCTCTCAACAGATTTCTGACAAAAATTCTGAGAGTAAAATGAAATCGCCAAGAAAAGTTTTTCAAAAATCTGTCGTTCGGAGTCGACTTTAAACTGTAGGGCAGATATAAAATTAACACAAAATAAGTGGTGTAAGTAGCTAGGTTGTAATGGCCACCTATGTATGTATGTAACTAAAAAATATTTGTACCATAATCTGCCCCAAAATGCATTTTAAAAATAAATTTTGTTTCAATCTTCAATTACTCACAGTGTACATTTAAATTTTAATTTCCATTTTTTTTCTTATTAACTTTTTTTCTCTTTAAGATCTTCATATTAAAAGCTCGTTAATAAATGTCTGTCAATAATTTTGTTTTTAACTTTAAGAAACAAAAATGAAAAAGTTGAAGAAAAAATTAATAAAATAATAGGAAAAAAATTTCAACTTCATTTATTATTCATAAAAACCACACGCATTTCACACTCATGCAGTTAAACCAATAAATTTACCAATAAAAACAATTCGAAATGAAATTTCATTCAGAAAAAAAAATCAAGAAGAAAAATATTAAAATTCCTTTTGTTATTTTGAGCATATATTGGTGCGTGTGTGTTCCAAACATGATCACCTTTAATTGACTTTTTGATGGAAATTTTTCTTGTAGGCCGTAAAAGAAAAGAAGAAACGTTTGAACTTTTTAGCTGCTTTTTTTTTTGTAATTTAGCCTCCAGACAATGAATAGATTGGATGGATGGATGGATGAATGGACAGATGGACAGATGTATGAACGATGGTTCAGGCGAAAAAAATCGATTGGTTGCGTCAAACAGTAGCTACAATTTTTTAAAAGCTCATTTAAATGCTCAAACAATATATGAGCCCTTATAGCCATCCATAGGCATTCAACATTTGGATTTTTTTTTTCAATAATTTATTTAAATCTTCGACATAAATGTGCGTTTGTTTCTCTTTTTTCTTCTTCTTCTTTGCTTTTTAAATAAGTATTTGTGGCCATAAGTGATTTTACTGCTTTTTTTTGTTACAATATTCATTCATAATATAATAATTATAGTACCTTAGAAATATTAAATATTCTGCTACTGCTTTGGCTATTAAGACTTCACGCCACATTTCTGGATTTTCAATAACTTTGTGAATAAGAAAATAATTATTGGGTGGCCTTGTATGAATATTTTTTTTTTTTTAAACAGAACTCCCTAAAAGCTTATTGATTTCATTTAAAGTGTTCATAGCTTTCACTATAGAATTTTGAATAAAAATTTTACTTGATATCTAATAAATTCAAGACTCCACTATAATTTATACGGAATTAGAATTTATTTTCTAAATGACAATTAATTTAATAATTAAATTCAGTTTCTTATTAAAAAATAAATAAAATAAAGTTTAAATAATAATAATTGTTCCTACATTAGGATAAAGGCGTTGGAACTGTAACTCAAACATCGTAAAAAAAACCAGAAAGTGAAAAAATATTCTATGACTGTTGAAAGGAGCACTCAAGTGTCCTTTTTTATTTTAAGACGGCGTAAGGTCGTACATTTATGGTCTGCTACTGTAAGACGAATGGATTCGTACGAACCTGTACTTATGTGCAGAAATTTTCAATTTTGTTTGTGTTTCCTGTACAAAAAACGGACGTTCGTTTAATTCTTGCGCCGTCTAAATATACTAAGACACTTTAGTGCTTTTTTCGACACTTAATAGAATAATTTTTCCTTTGTTATCTTGTAAAACTCAGTATTCTTGAGAATTCTAGCATTGTAATTTGAAATTTCTTTATTTATACCTCATTTTTCTTCTTCTGGCAACTTCTAGAATCTCACTGTTAATTTGTTATTGTTTATCTTTTATACACATACAGTGATCAGCAAAAGTCTTAGTATATTTTGACAATTTGATGATTTTTAACCAACAGTTTGTATAAAATATTAGGTTTTTATATTTATTAATTTATTTCTGTTTTATTATAAAACAAAAATCTTTTTAATGTTTTTCATTAAACAAGAGAAAAATAAGGAAAATAAGGAATTTCAGATGACTCCATAGGTACCCCGAAGGATAATCCTGAGTAAATTTAAAATTCAAAGGCCTAATATATGAAAATGTTATCACTTGTATTTACTAGAATATCCCTTAAGGTCAAGCACCCCATTTAACCCATTTGGAACTGAATGTACAAGTTTTTTTTAACGTTTTTTGTGTGAGATTTAGCTATTACTTAACCGTTCTTTCAAATTATCTCCTATATACTCTCTTGAAGTCATAGCGGGACTTTTCGCAGCACTATTAAGCCTGTGGAGACTTTTTTGTTGAAATATATTGCAGTACTAAGACTTTTGCTTTTCACGGTATATAATCGGTCATTAAAGTATTCAGTCAGTCAGTCTCATACCACTAATGTTGTGTTTGTAAATCTTATACGTGAGTGGCGGGACCTACGGTTTAAAGTCGACTCCGATGGATAGATTTTTGCGAAACTTTTCATGGCAATTTTAGAGTTAGAAATCTGCTGAGAGGAAGCCATGGAAAAAATATTTCTCCACATTTTGTTTTGTTGGAGATGTCTGGTCTGAGGTTTAGATTTTCTTGTTATTTCTCCTGTATCCTGATTAAAAACCAAATTTTTGTGTTCTGATTTGCGCGATCCTGTGAAAATTGCATTGTATTTTCATGTCTCTAACATCCAAAGCCTATATGATTCCAAACGATTGCGAGTATAATAGATATTTTATGTTCAAGAAAAACTTAAAAGCATTTTAAATTTCGATTTTTATTTGAAACTTTTTAAGCGCCATTTTTTATTTCTTAGATGATGATTCTCTTTAGGTTCAGTATTTATCGTATCGTAGTATTGGCAATTATTTTTTTAATATTGGCAGATTATAAATTATAATTAATTATTTAAAAGCTCAGTATCTTTGCACTAATGCTCGGTGTTGTATTGTTTTGTGTGGGTATCGAACCCACTATACTCAAGCTAATAGTCCAGCAAACTACCCTCTATAGCACCGGGATACTCTATTGATAAAGTTATCTGCGGAACGGTTATTAAAATGAATATTTATTTTAGGAAATTATTTAATTTAATTATTTAAATTAATGATTTTTTAAAGCTTATTTAATTTCGTCTGTAAAAAGTTTTAATTCTAAATTGCCTTCTCATCTGTTAGACGGTGGTAATTTTAACTGTCAATCAATTTTGTGTGTGTGTTTTTTTTTTGATTTTTTAATTATAAAAGAATTCCAGTGTTTATCTTTTTTTAATTTTTGAATTTTAATTGCTAATGAATGACTGGCATTATTGCTATATTAATTGTATAATTTAGGCAATTAAGAAATAATAAGAGTTTTAAAAAAAAAAAAAAAAAAAAAAAAAAAAAAAAAAAAAAAAAAAAATGGTAGAATTATTATTGCAAAAAAAAAAAAAAAACAAAAAAAAAGAAATGAAATAAAAATGATGAATTACATGTTTTTTTTAAATTGTAAAAAACTATAAAATCCAGTTTTCCCCCGCTTTTTTTATTAAAACTTTATAACAATAACCTCTTATTGCGCTAATCAATTCTAACATAATTTGAGGCGTGATTCTTTGTATTCATAATAGAAAACTCGTTAGAAGGATAGCATTTCATCCCCGTTTATTGATTCGGCAAAATAACTTTGTATACGTTTTTGTTCCTAAAAGCATCGTTATTTTATGTTAGTTTTGATCTGAAAGAGAAGCCTATGTCATTAACATTCTCAGCTTCTTGCTTAACCTCAACAGTATCGAGGATGCGAAGTAGTCTTTCGATTACAACGTTACTTACTGAATTAAATGTGTCTTCATTGGGATACCAAAAATTACTGCGTCACAACGCAAAATTTCACAAATTAGAGGTGAGACCTAGAATCTAAAGTCGACTCCGAATGAAAAGCTTTCAATAACATTTTTATTTACTCAGAGTTTTTGCTAGAAATTCGATGAGAGGAAATCACCGAAAGAAATATATTTTCTATTTCGTTTCGTCTAACCGGCGGTTTGAATCGTGGCCTCACGTCTAATAAGCTTACACACTACCTACCAGACTACGGCAACTTCATCATTAAGAATGAATTATCATGAATGTATGCGAAAGTAAACACCTAGGTTAGCATCAAGTCGTGACACCAATCTCTCTCATACATAACTGGTCATTACAACCCTTCAGTCAGGATTACGACACTACCTACGTTGTGTGCGTTAATTTTATATATGAGTGGTGGGACCCACAGTTTAAAGTCGACACCGAACGGCAGATTTTTGAGAAGCATTTCATGGCAATTTTATTTACTCTCAGAGTTTTTGCCAGAAATCTGATGAGAGGAAGTCGTCGAAGAAATATTTTTTTTTCATACACACTACTTACTAGACTACGGCAACCTCAATCCAATCTCTCTCTGGCACCCTTAATTTCATCGCTAAAATCGGATTGGGTACGGTCGCGGTATTGTACCTCTATTCGATAGTAGTAACTCCCTTGTATTATCTGTCTTGAGCAATTGTAAGACTTCTGCTTGTACATATATACATCATTACAGCCTTGCAGTTAGGATTACGACCTAGCTTCTCACACCATTCGTGTTGTACGTGTTAATTTTTTTTCCAGAGTGGCGGGACCTACAGTTCAAATTCGACTGCGAAAGATTGTTTTTTTTTTTGAGAAACTTTTTCATGGCAATTTTATTTAATCTCTCAGAAATCTGCTGAGAGGATATATTTTTATTGAAGGTGACTTCACTTCACTTCTCCTTGTTTCGTTTCGATAATATTGTTGTTCTCTTCTTAAGGAAAATTATGTTCTATTGTGTGCATTGTATTAATAATTAAATAATCCT
>QOCX01000117.1:22938-39529 GCA_005959815.1 Sarcophaga bullata
TTTTCTCTTTCTTAAAAAAAAAGAATACAATTTTAAATCCTGTCAAAGCAAAACCTATAAAAATGTAGAAAACTACGCCCACCAAAAATATGGTTTTTC
Organism: Sarcophaga bullata; assembly: GCA_005959815.1. NCBI lineage: Eukaryota > Metazoa > Arthropoda > Insecta > Diptera > Sarcophagidae > Sarcophaga > Sarcophaga bullata. Next base: position 23,038 of record QOCX01000117.1, read on the forward strand.
GAACACACACAGCCGAATGGTTGTAAGTGAACGTAAAGATTCGTTGGTGTATTGAAATGACTTGAAATTCGAAAGAGAACATTAAATCAACTTAAATAAAGTAACTAAAGCAATTAGTCAAGGAGATCAATAACTTTCGAATCGTATATGCAGTCTTCTAAACCATGTGTATGAGGTGGAATATGTGTACGTGAGGTAGAGGAAATAAGGTATCGAAATTTTGAAAAAAAAAATTTCCCTTATAAATGCCGATAAAGCAGATTAATTTTTGTAGAAAGTCGTCATGGTGGCGTTCAATTACAATTGAATTAAAAATCCCATAAATGTGGAACGAAATTTTGAAAATGATGCCATTTAGGTTCACAATATTTATAAGAACTTTTTCTTCTTTTTTTTTTTTTGTATTCGTAACATTTTTTTCTTTTTTTTTTNNNTTTCTAATTGAAAAAGCAAGCAAATGTTAGTATCTTCATGGATTGAAAATAACTTCTGTTTTGTTTTTAACGTTTTAAACACAAAAACCGTTTTGACTTTTTCTCTTTTTTTTTTTTAATTCAAGTATAAGAAGCAAAAATACAAAAACAAAAACAAAAAACACTCTCTTATATAAGTGTGTGTAAAATCGAACAATAAGAACATCATACACTTAAAGATTTGCAGAAATATTGACGTAAGCGGCTTAAAGGATTAAATGTCCTTTTAAGAAAAATTTGTCACATTACCAATGACAATGACAATGCCATCATACAGCAGCCACAAAAAACTGCAACAAAAAAAAAAAAAGAAAAATACAATTCCAATCTCATCAGAAAATCAAATCTTCAATGTTGCAACACATCTTTTTTGTTCATATTTTCTCTCTTTATCTTAATCTTTAAACATGCAACACATTTATACGCATACAAATAAACAACAACAACACACGCACACACTAACGATTATAACAAGTTTCCTTCAAAGGCACTGCAATTCTGTTGCTCTTTTTGTCTTGATTTTAAATCCTTAAAAGTTGCAATTAATTTGAAGTGTGTGTGTGTATTTGTTTCTTAAATAACAATCCTAAGAAATTTCGAAACTGCAGTCGTTCCTTATAAAAAAAAAATATTTTTTTTTACTAATTTTTAATGAAAAAAAAAAAATTTGCCAATTTATAACAAGCAAGGTTTCCTTTTTTCTTATCAGCAACCATTCTTGCGATAACAATATTGAACGGTTTTTAAGACGATTTGAAATAAGTTTTGTTATCAGATTTCAACGTTGTTAACTGTTTTCGTTCAATTTTAATGCGTTAAAATGTTCTATAAAACCGTTCATTGCTAAAGTAACGTGAGAAATTTCATAAAAGCAAGAAGGTATCCTAATTATTCATACATTTTAATTAAATAGTATTTAAAATATGATTTAGAAGAATTTTGTAAAGCTACAGCCCTTCTTCCTAATTATCGCTGCAATACATTAAAATTTACGGAAACTGTTTTTCAGAATGTTTATTTATAAATCATCAGATTTTGCAGAAGAAGTCATCATACTCATACTCGTCTGACAGGCTTCGCTAGAGCCAGACATGTAACTGTCCTGTATACGTTCTTGGCGAAAAGCTCAATCATTTAGGCAGATGTCCAGTGCTGTTCACAAAAATAGATTCACCACAATCTAGCATCTTTAAGACTAAATCTATACTAAAGAAAAGAAATGCTTCAAATTTTTGAAGTGTAACGGGATTATATTCAGTAGATATCAGTAAACTAAGTACTGTTACTTCTCTACATATACCTCTTTGTATAAGAGATTTAGAGTAGAGAGTAGGTGAATCTATTTTTTTGGACAGCACTGTATCTGTGTTCGACCAATCAATCGCCTTTAATAATATAAGTTTCTACCAAAGCTGTAAGAATTTTCAAATTGTTCAGGAAAATTACATACATACATATATTAATTTATCATAACAACCCTTCAGTCAGGATTATACCCTAGCTTCTCACACCACACATGTTGTGGGTGTTAATTTTATCCTTGAGTTGTGGGACCTAACGATAGAATTTTGAAAAAGTTTTAATGGCAATTTTAATTGCTCTTAGAGTTCATTATAATGAATGTCATGTCCTTCAGTTAGGACAACCACCTAGCTTCACACATCACCCATGAGTGGTGAAATCTACACTTCGTCGGTCGACTTCGAACGACATTCTTTTGAGCAAGTTTTCATTGCAAATTTATTTGCTCTCAGTAGTTTTGTCAGAAATCTGCTGAGAGGAAATAGCCGAAGAATTAGATTTTCGTTTTGTTGGAGATGTTTAAACTGGGGTTTGAACCCTCTCAAGTAGACTACGGCGACTTTGATAATATTCAGTTCCTCTTTTTATTCTTTTGTGGTTAACAAATCAATCTCTCTTAAGAGACTCCAGTACAAAAACCATTTCAATCTCGAATAAAGTATATTCCTGTACTTTAAACTCAAATAATATTTTTCCCAGTTAATAAAAGAGTTCAGACAGAGACTTTAGTACGCACTGTAAAATGTATTGGGCAATCAACGCATATCTAAAACAGTTATTTGACCCTCTACTTGCAATTATTTTACGCATATATTAATCACTTCTGTTGTAATCATTTACAATTTAATATTGATTGTTTTATTCTTTTTCTTACACAATTTTTTTTTTTTTTTTTTACTAAAGTAGTCATAAATCAAGCAAATTTCCCATACCCGAAATGTTTGTGTAGAAAGAAGCATGGGGGTTGGTTTTAAATGCAACAATTTGATTCACATCATCTTAAAATAAATTATTTAAATACAAATGTTATAAATTTTTTGAAAACTTACAGCACAATACATTTTACTTCAACTCAACTCAACTCAAGCCACTACATATGTATGACCGAACCGCAGTAACAACGTGTGATTGTAGGCTTTTGTTATTCAAACTTCCTTAAGTCACTCTCTCAAGTGCAATATTTTCTGTTTTGTTGCGTTTTTTTTTTGTTTTTTTTTTTCTGTGGCAAAATCACTGAACTGTTAAACATCTTGAAGTCTGTAATAACAATAACAAAATACAGAAGAAAGAAGTTAAAATTAAAGAATAGAAGTTAAAAAAGATTAACTTTAACAACATGCTTGTTAAAATACTAAAAAAAAACAAACGAAACAAAAAAAAAAAAAAAAAGTGAACAAAATCTTGTTATGGAAGAAAGCAAGAAAGGAAGGAGAAAATAAAACCGCAATTGTATATAAAATTCGAGGGCACTTGGTATTAGAAAAGCTGCCTTTAAGGACACTTGACAATTGTGGCAACTTCACAAATGCCACCAAGTGTATGCGAGTGTGTGCAAAACTGCTTCATGTTAATTTTTTTTTAATTTTTTTTAAATTTTTTTTCAATTTTTTTTTCCATTGCTTGTCCGTCCTACCAGCAAAGAAAAATGTGGGAATAATTTAAAAATCTTAAGGGTCGCACATGCAAAGTTGCCAACATGTAATTGGAATTCGTAATAAAACAGCAATTACAATAACAAACACACACAACGACAGCAACAATTTAAAACGTTAAACTACCAACGATTGCATGTAAATGGCCCATAACAAACGACAACAACGAACAACGTTTGTTTTCGTTCGTTCGTTTTTCTTTTTTTCGTTCTTTTTTACAACATTTTTAGATTTTCATTTAAAGATTTACTTTATCGCTCCTAAATGATCAGCAAAATGGCAGAAAAAAAATGTACATTTTTGTATGGGGGGCAAAAAGATTCGTTTCCAGTACGTTTAATTAGTCGAAATCAAATAATAATTAAGTGCAGTTTAAATATTGTTAAAATGACAATAAGCGTTTTTTTTAGTTACACGAAAAAAAGTGGAAAATAAAAAAAAAATGTTTGGAAAACAAAAACCTACAAACGCGATTTTTGTAACCACCTACTTTGCCACCAGCTAATTGTCGTTAACTTGCACTGTGGGCCAGGTGTTAGTTTAAATGGCTTTAAAGAATATTTTCAGTAATAAACTGGGACAATCAAAGAACGTATTTTTCCCTCTTGGAAATACACGTGATAAATTCTTTTTTATAACGTCTGAAAACACGTCAATCATTAAAATTTTTCCTACCTTTCATTCATGATTCTCTTCTGTTTTAAAGCCCATTAAGAATTTTAAAATACAGTGAATAGGTTTTTTCAATGCCAACTCTTTCGCATTACTTGCCTTCAAACTGTGCCTCAGAAGTAAGCTGGCAGGTTCAATGCTAAAACCTCTGTTATTCCATAGTGGCCTCGAGGTCACATCAATATGTATGTACCTGATGTATAGAATAAGAAATTTTATTGAAATTCCAGCTCACTTGAGCACACATAGCGGTCCGTTGCGGTGCCACATGATTAGATTTCACTGACAAGGTCTTAAATAAACCGGTCCTTAGAAACACCATCATAACTCCACTTTAAAGCATGGCATCCTTAGAATAAACCTGAAAGGTTTAATAAATCTGATAATCCATTAGACTATAGACGAAGGATGTGAAAAGTCTGCATCGATTCATACATGGTCATTGGCAAATAAAGTGGACATCATCCTGCTGCTCTTCACTTTTTGCAAATAAGCGAAATCTATTAGCATGGTTATCTATTACCTTCACATCCATGAAGATTTCTCTATGGTAGGGTTCAAATAGTTAATTTCTATACTTCCTATCCAATTGAGGCCATTTGAGTCTGACAATGAATCGGTATTCTTCTTCTGCCAAGGATTTTTTAGTAAGCAATTAATATACTTGCCTCATAGGGCAATAAGAGCTAAGAGTGTATGTATTTTCATATGTGGATTGGTATTCGGTAGGTATATGGCTGCTCTAGCAAGTTCGTATTCGTCACTATTGGTAGGTTCCATACGAACACGTGTGATAAAGGCACACAAAGCTATCGGGAGTTTGCCCAGGAACTATAAAATTCTGAACATATGAGTACAGAAAATTTGCGTGATGAGCAAATGAACTTTGTGAGTTTGTCCTTCTGTGACCCATAGTGAAAACTTAAAAAAATCGAAGATAATGAGTACAATCTATTAAGGTCGACTGCATGTTATGCTTCTGCATGAACATATGGTCTTTGGTCAATCGTAACTGAGTTTGATCCTTTTAAGGAGTTTCATACGGTAATCGAAAGGCATTATTTATTTGGTTTATTCGTGAAACCATAGATCATGTATTTTCAAACGTCTTATTTAAGTCATATTTGACTCAAGTTGTTTTGAGATTAACATATTGAAGTTAATGTAATCCAGCAGGTAGTGTGATAGAGCGCGGTTCAAATCTTACTTCAAATATCTTAAAAAAAAGGTCGGAATAAGAAAAAAATATTGGTTTCGGCTACTTCCACTCATCAGTCATCTGGCAAAAACTCTGAGAGTAAATAAAATTGCCATGAAAAGTTTCTCAAATCTGTAGTCTCTCTTAAATAAAATCTATCACACTCCACATAGGTGGCGTAAGGAGCTTGGTCATAATGTTGACTAACGTGGTATAATGTCCAATTAAGTAATGACCGACAACCCTGGGCCTCAGTAACTGATACAGAAACTGCATTGGATTCAATTGTCAATAAAAGTCAACAAAGTCAAAAAAACCAGTAACTAATGCGAACAACAACAATTTGACAGGAATTCTGTCATTTTATTTATTTTCCAATATTCAGCCTCTTCCAACAGTGATTATTACAAAATTTGACTCAAAAGTTACTCAAACTGCCCCATACTAGTACACAGTAGGCATTTTTCTTGTCAACGATGCGTAGTAAACCTATTGCCTTAGAATCTACTAGAGCAGACCACCAATTATCTGTTCAGCTGGTTTAACCTAAAGAATGTACAGAGAGGCGGAATCAAGACAAAGAAGAAAGCTTTGTGACAGCAATGTGTTCCTTACAGAAACGAAAACGAAGTGCTCGAACACTACTACAAACAACATTACAAAATGCGGTAATGTAGGGTACAAAAGCACACTAATAAAGACCACAAAAGGCGCTTAAGTTGTAAACACTTTGACAAATACAATTGTTGTTTGTTTAGTTGTTGCAATTTATTTCAGATTATTTTTTTCCTTTTTTTTTTACAATTTTTTTTTATTTTCATTTTAATTTTTATTGCTTTTTTTACTGATTCATTTTATTTGTTGATGGCATAATACAATTACCGCCAGACTAAGAGACAGACAGACGGACAGGCAGTGTGTAGATAATTTGGTCAGTAACATGATTATGTAACACGATATTGCCATTTTCTAGCATTGCTGCTGCTTTTACCATTACGAACAAAAACAAAAAAAAACTTTTTACATGCAACACAAGATAGCCGAACACACAAAAACAAAAACAACAACAGAAACAGAAACAGACAATTTTAAACAAATAAGAAAAAATTAAATTAAAAAACAAAAAAAACAAAAAGAAAGACTGTGTGTAATAGAAAAGACAAATGTAAACAAATGCATTTAAATGCTACAACATGGCAAATGTTAATAAAAACAACAACAACCAGAACAACAACAACAGCAGAACAACAGAAATTGGCTAAATAAAGTGATACAAAATAAATAAAACAAAACCAAAAAAATATTATTATGACCACTTGTTTGTTTTATAAAAGCAGGGTTAAAATGTAACGAATTAAAATGAAACAAAAAAAAAACTGAATTAGAAAAAAAAAAAATGGAAACCTAAAAGGCTAAAACATGTTAACGTGTTTAATTGATTTACACGGCACGTTTTTGCCAAGGAGAAAAACAAATTGTGTGTAGAATAGAACAGAATAGATATGAAAATGCACGCTATTTATCTATGCATTTTAAAGAAAGATAATCTCTAGTAAAGGATTTTTACGGGCATTGTTGTCATCGAACTAAGTATGTCAGCAATAAAATCGTATTAAATTTTAACGTGATACTTTTGTCCTTTACAAATGATTCACTGTATTTTGAATTCTAATTAATTAACTCGGATTTTATCTGGAATTTTTTAAATTTGAAAAACATTTGAAATTATGTTTACGTCAGAGCCCCTTATTATCTCTTTCTATTTGTAAAGCTTTTAAATCTTTCAAAAATATTTTCATACAGCATAACTCGTTGTAGGCAAATGTAAATGCCAAAAAAATTTTTTTATTTAAAACTCTGTAAACAGACATAAAGCAGTGGTACTGCGTCTAGACCGGATGTTTATGAATTAAATGGAAAACATTTTTTATTTTTGTTTTTGTTTTTGGTTTTTATGCTGTAGATAAATACGTTTGTTTTTGTTTTAATTTTTTTTTTTTTTTTTTTTTTTGTTTCTTGGCCAACAATTGTAAAAGTTAAAGTGTAATAAAACAAATGCTTTTTTATTTGTTTTTTATTTTTCTTCTTGATGTTATACATAAAAAAAGGCAGCGAAAGGACCAACGTTTACAAGATATTTTTTAATAATTTAATTGTATTGTACATCCCCACAAAAAAAAAAATTGAAAATTTGGTTTGAAGAGAACTTTCTCTGTTCTTGTTATTAATCATGGGAAAATAAATTCTATTGAAACTAAATATTTAAGGAAAATTTCTTTCAAAATCAATTAATATTTCTGGAATCGAAATTCAGAAATTACTGATAATATACTAATGACCAGTTGCTACATACGAGGGCCGCATATATGGAAGTAAGAAGGTTTTTTTTGCCGCATATTGAAAAGGAGAACACTATTCCTAGCAACAGGCATTTGTCAAATAACTGTGCATTTTAACTTGTGGTTGGCTGTCATTTATAGTAGGTAGGTTTGTGTCCTCACTAAGTATTATTTTATGCAAATATGAAACCGTAACTCAAACTAATTCTGGAGACTCTCAACCATCAGCTTCAATGGTTAAGGAAGGGTGCATTGAATTGCTCAGTAGCCTTTTAAGTATGCAAGATGCTAGTTAAGGACCCAATACATTACAAAAAATGTGTTTTTGATGCAGACCGATCTCAGACTGACGGTGTCATAGATTGTGGTATCTTGTGACATGTTGCAAAGTTCAGTAACTTAAATCTTTTCTGGCAATCAATCATCAACACAACTGTACAATAACTTCGCAGAAGTAATTCCAGTTTCAATCAGCAATATCGACCAGGTTACATCGTTTTGTAATATAAAACGAAGCTTAGATTCATCTCAACACACCAGCAGCCAAACAGTATTAGAAATAGAGAATTTCTGGGGGCAATTTAGTGCCAGAAAATGTCAAGATGGTCATGTCAGATGTACATCAATTGTTTTATATGGTCATTACAAGCCTTTATGGTCATTACTGAGTCCCAGGGTTGTCAGTCATTGCTTAATTGGACAAGTCTTTAGAAAATTTTAGTCATAATTACACTTAGTGATTTTTTTGCCACTCATGGAATGTATTTTTTCTTTTGTCTTATAAAACCCAGTATTTCCTGAGAATTCTAGTGTTCAGTTTAAAATTTCTTTATTTATTCTGATCATTCTTCTACTTCTGACAACTTTTAGAATCTCACTGTTGTTTTGTTACTGTTATTTTTATCTTTTCTGTTTATTTTATGTAACTATTTATACACTCACATACATACATACATACGTAATTGATCATTACAACTCTTCAGTCAGTATTACAACTTAGCTTCTCGCACCACTTATGTCATGTTTGTAAATTTCATTGCCAATTTGCGGCACCTACAGTCAAACAGAAGAAGGAGATCGTAGAAGGTAATAGTTTTCCACACATCGTTTATTTCCAAGATGTAAAAGCTGAAGTTTGAGCTCAAAACTCATGTCAAAATACGAAATTCACTACCAACTAGACTTCAGTAAGCGTGGAACAAACCAGTACATCTAGGATTATTGATAAGGTTATTCTCGTTTGATGCTCTGAAAGAGACGATCGCTTGAATTTTTTAAATACGTTCTGTTAGTACAGAACTGTAAAACATGCTGTACAGTTTTGTTCTATTCCATGTTAAGTCATCTGCTGTAAATGTTTCTTATAATAATAATGTATGTAATAATAATAATGTACCGGGTCTCTCGCAATTCTCTGGATTATTGACGCAATAAACAACACAGTCCCAAAGAAATCTGTTTGCATTCTAGTAAAGATGGGCTTCAGTATTGCATTAAGAAGATGTAAGCGACTCATAAAACTGTTCTGGAAAAACTATACATTTTTTTGGTGCATGTACTCTTTAAATATTTCTTTTTAATTTACTTTTTTATTTTACTTTTCAAAAGTAATTAAAAACTTTTCTTCTTCTCAACCATTCAATGTTCTGAATACAGTTTGAAAATGTTTTCAAGCCGTGTTAAAAAAAAAAGAAATTAATTGCTGTAAGACCAGCAGGATGTGTTATTCCATGATTTTTATTGTAAAGAAAGTAAAGAAAAAATGAAAACTTTTTTCTTCTCATACCATGGTCGACATGGCAGAGACCACATACAATATGTTCAACATATTTTCCTTGGCGCTTTCGGAAAAATTTGTTCATGTTAATTTTTTCTAAACGCCACTTAATTGCGTGAAAATTGAAATTGAATGAATAAATGAAAAATGGCCAAAAGAAACACAACAACAACAACAAAAGAAAGAAAATGGAAAAGAATGGAAAACTTTATGATTTTTAACGCTTACAAGTAATTATCGTAAATGTCAGAAGCTTTTTGTTGTTGTTGTTGTTTTTCTTGATTTTTTTTTTCTATTAAAAAACTTGCTAAAAACGCAATTATATGAACTAAGTCTAGTTTTAGCCTAGGGGGCCATAATATTCATACACCATACCATTCTACAAAATATTCATGTTTCACTTGAGTGATAAAACAAAAACCGTTTCTTTTTTCTTTATTAAAAAAAAAAAAAAAAAAAAAAAAAAAATTAAATTAATTCGTGTTTCAGTTTTCCCTTAAAAAAACCATGGAGGAAGAACTAAATATTAATTAAATACGACGAACTGCATAAATAAATAAAAGTAAAGTAAACAGAAATAACTGTTATAAACAACCCTTCATAACAACACATAACACATACATACATAAATTGTGTTTCATTTTTTGGTGACAAAATTTCCGGTCACTTGTCGCGCGTGATTGCGGTTTTGCATTCATTAAATGGCCCCATAAAGAAAGAAAAAACAAAAAAAACTGTCACAAGATATTGTTTTTCATTTGTTGTTTTTATTGTTGTAGCTCTTGTATTTGAAACTCTCAGCAAATACGCATCACAAAGCATAGTCTGTGACTTCTGTTAATTTCTTTTTTTTTTATGTGAAGACAAGGCTAAATTGAAAATTAGTTAAAACGTATTGCGCGTAGTAATGTGGTGTGGATGTTGGGTTTTTCAGCCTTAGCATGGAGAAACGAAAAAAGGGGTGGGTAAGCTTCGTGTTCAGCTCTAGAAAGGAATTATTTTAATATCCTTTTTCCTTTTTTGTGTAGCGCCTACGCTGACCAACACCTTTGGGTACGGTGGAATTTGCTCAGTTCGTGGACTGCGTCACAACTGGCCGCTATGCATGTGAGCTTTGTTGTCAAAGTTATCACTCCAACCTAACTACCTATCTAACTTTGTTTTTGGGTTTCTTCTCTTTGTCTCTTGATTTTGTTCCTAAGAACACTGATTTAATCGTTCTGTGACCTCCTGTCCTATTAGTGTCCAAAGTCACGTCAGAAATAACTCATTTTCATTATTTACTTTTTATATCTTAAGCTGTTCAAATCTAGAAGTCAAATAGAAGTCGCCGTAGTCTAGTAGGTAGTGTGTTGGCTTTTTAGACGAAAGGCTAGGGTTCGAATCCTCGGTCAGACATCCAAAACGAAATATGAAAAAATATTTCTTCGGCAACTTCTTCTCAGCAGATTTCTGGCAAAAATTCTGGGAGTAAATAAAATTGCCATGAGAAGTTTCTCAAAAAATCTGTCGTTCGGAGTCGACTTTGAACTGTAGGTTCCGCCACTCATGTATAAAAATTAACAATCACAACATAAGTGGTGTGAGTAACTAGGCCCCGTTATCCTGACTGAAGGGTTGTAATGACCAATTATGTATGTATGTATCTTAAGCTATGGAACTGGCAATGACTGATCAAATCTTAACTTATAAAGAAAATGAACTTAATTCCAATCAACACCAGCAATAACTTGAGATTACGTAGTTATATATGCAATATATTGAGATCAGAACAGCAGTAACTTTGTTTGAGAGGAATACGACGCTAGTACTGTAGGATATTGCTAGCTAAGAGATTTGAGTAGAATCTAAGGTTTGTTCAATACTCCACATCACATTATTTAGTTTGTGCTTTGGCTGATGGTACGATCAGATACTTCTGTGTGTTTGAGTTGTTTGTATAGCATAGTCCAACTATAATAAAATTTACTTAGGTACGTAGTTGCTCATTACAATCCTTTAGCCAGGCTTACGATCGAGTCTCTCACAACACCCATCAGATTCTTGTGTATGTACGAGTTGTTTGCATATCATGGTGCATTGTTATAATCCATACTTACTTAATCGGTCACTACAAACCTTTAATCAGGCCCTTGACCTAGTTACTCACATCACCCATGTTGTGTGTCTTAATTTTGTCTATGAGTTGCGAGACGTTTAGTTTAACGAATTACAAATTTTTGAGGAACTTTTTGACGGTATTTTTTATTATTTTCAGAGGTTTTGCCAAGAGTCTGCTGAGAAAAAGTCGGCGAAAGAAATATTTTTTAATTTTCCTTTTGTTCCAGATGTCTAAGCTGGGATTTGAAGCATGGTTTGCCGTCGCACTTTAAGCGTGAGTTTCTACCAATTATACAATATGTCTTTAAAAATTTCAATCTAATTTCTAGGCACCTATTAAATCGAATGCTGAAATATTTTATTTGCAAATGTTGATACACTATTTGGTTATTTATTACAACAAAGAGCATATTCTTCTTTGTAATATGAAGATTACATTTAAAGTGACGGTGACCATCTCTGTAGTTCAAAAATTTGTTGCTAAAACTGCTGAGATACTTCGTTGTGGTTCTTAATTTTCCTTGGATAAAGTCAAGGACGCAAGCTAAGCTACTAAAAATCTGGTTACGGTAGAATGCCGCAAAAGCTTATAATGCATAATTCTGGTTGCACCTATCTATTTCGGTAATTTAATCCCAGAAGTATTGCAATTCTAATAAAATATTCTGCTAGTGATTTCTGCAGAGGTTTTCTGTTGAGGTCGAAGGGAAAACAACAATGTTTACTTTATATGGTAATATCTGTATCTGACTAGACACAGATTTCTTCCATTTTACACTTCCCTTCTCGATAGCCCAACAGAGCTATCGTTAACTGTAATTAAATCGATCACTAACGTTGGTTTCAGTTTGATTCAGGCAGAGTCTAGCTATAATGCCTTGCTCCGCTGTTGAATGTTAACTGCGGTTAATCAGAACTTGTAAGTTATCACAGAACGTTGTTCCACGCCTTCCCTTATCCTATCATTACATGTATGTACTTTTCACTGCACCCACGTAAATGTTTATTGGATATTTGTTTCTCCTTTTTTTTTCATAATTTTGTTTTTCTATTTAACTACCAAGTGTATAGGAAAACAAACTGAAATTGTTGTTAATTAGTAAAATTCACAAAGTAATTTAAATTCGCTTGTTTGTTAAGCAAAATCCCAACACCAGCGAACCATTCGAACCCTCTCACTAACGGCGGACTAACAAAACGAACTTCAAACTTTCTGTTCATACATACGCTTTACGCATCAAATACGTTAATTGCGTGAATATCTGTTGGATGATGATGATGATGGATAGAGTGGTATGTTGTAGGTCTATAAATGACACTTGCCAGACATGCATACATACATACATAAGTATGTGCATTTAGTTTGTGGCAAATAATAAAATGTTTATTAAGTTTTTAATTCATATTTGTATTGCGTATGATTGCGTCTTTTATTTTATTTTTTTTTTTTTGTTTTTTTGTTCACCTGTTTCCACATTTTTTTTTTTTTTTGTGATTTTATGTTTCCATCCATGGGTTCATTTGTTTAAACTATTGTTATAACTTTACTGTTAATTTGCGGTTATTTAATTAAAGGTTAATAACTTGTATTTTTGATATAACGGCATTACAACAATCACATTAACTTATTATTTATAAATTACGTTTTTATATGAGTTAATTTGACTTGATTTTGTTTTTTTTTTATAGCAGTTTTTAAGTCAATTTGTTGTTTATTTTATTTGGCTTTTTCTTCTTCTTCATCTTCTACCACTACTATTTCTTGTATTCATTTTGTTAATTAAGCCATAAATTCAAGTCAATTACTTACCGACCAAAAAATGAAAGAAAAAATAAAATAAAAATGGTTACAGGGTGAAATTTGTCTGAGGAATTGCTTTTTTACGTGTGTTTTTTTTTAATGTGTTTTTCATTTTCAAATGGTCAATGATTTCATTTTAAATTTAATTTCATTAAAGTTGAACAATTTCGCTTAATTAGAAGGTTTTGTAGGTGAAGTATAGCTAAGACAAACCAAATTTTTCCTTCACAGCAATAACTTTTTATAGCATTTTATGTGTGACAAAGAGAAACTTTAAGAAGTTTAGAAAATTTATTAAATATCACAGGAATTTTAAGGATACATTAAATATTAGAGTTTGCTTAAGGCAATATGGTACTCTTTAGTTTACGATAAGTACCATAGTACAGTTATAGGATTTTTTTCCATTAGGTCTACCTTGAACTGCATATTACTGTCATGAACTAATTAAAATAGAGAGCGACATATCTAAATGGGTTGTAATTATATTTACTGGCCATCACCAATTTTTTCCAAGGAATTAAAAGAGTGTTGCTAACTTAAATTCTCGTTTTATGTTCTATAAATTCAAAGCAATCAAAACCATAATCATAATAGTAACCGTAAACAAGTAAGTTATAAAGGAAAATATCAAAAATCAAGGCTTGCTTTTCAACAGTTGATACAAGAAATTGTTTCTATTACGAGTGAATTTAATTTATGCTTCAGTCTTCAGCTTTTTTGATTTGCAGTTTTAATAATTTTGCAATTTATGCCATAGTGAACCATCTTTTAGTGGAGTAGTCTTCTGCTTGACTACTGTCAATGAAAATTGGGCTACAAAATTGCTCGTACACTATTTGCCATACAACATGCTGCACTTTTCGTACGTTGCCAGGCTACCATCTCACTCTCTCCGAACACTTCTCTAATCCATCTAAAGTTTACCAGGCCCTTTGCGGTATTGAGCATATCTCATCTTAACAGCATCTTCATAAGGGATTTTTCTTTAGAATTCTAAATAGTAGTGCCTGGCCCACTGACGTAGTCATTAACTACGCAGTTATGCTTTCTCAACGGAAATATATTTCTTTCGGTGAGTTCCTCTTCGCAGTCTTATGGCAAAAACTCTTAGGGCCATTATTACAATTTGCCGTTAAACTTGGGTTTAGTTAAAGGTACCTTTAGCTAAAGGGAACTATAAAGTTACCTTTAACTTATTTTCGTTATTACAACTTACAGATAAAATAAAGTTAATATTTTCAAAAATATGGCCGTGTTGGAGCAATGCAGATAAAACTGTTCACTTAAACAAGTGGCAACGACTGACTTCTTTTTTTTTTTTTGTTGTATTTGCCATATTAAAAATAATGAATAATATGGCAAGTTCAGTCATAAACTTAACTTTAAAAGTTACCGGTAGGATGATCCTCCCTTTAGCTTAACGCTTACTTCTATCTTATTGGCCAGTTATAATAACGAAACACAATTTATCTGCCAGTTAAAATCCTCCCTTTAGTTAAAGGTAAGTTGTAACAATGGCCCTAAGAGTAAATAAATAAAAATACCATAAACAGTCGCTAAAGTCAGTCGTTCGGAGACGATGTTAAACTGTAGGTCTTGCTACTTATGGTTAAAATTAACACTTAGAACGTGACTGAAGTGTTGTAATGACCAAGGCATTAAGTAGGGGAGCTCCTACTATTATTAACACCAGATTCTCTGCCAGTAAAACTTCATATGCGAAGACTCCCAACTCTAAATCGATTACTATTTCGATAACTCTCTTTTGATCCATCCCATGTGATTGCCTTTTCACAGAGACATTCCAGGTAATTGTACTTCTACCAAATATCCATTCACTGTGGAAATATGATACTTCTTGCCACCAAGCAACAGCTGCACTGTCAGACTAATCTGAACTAGATTCGATAACAAAAGTACCCTTCAACTATCTACATTAGATCGAGATGATATCTTTGTCACTGCATATATATTCTCACAGGTTATTTTATAATGCTTAGATAAGCGGAGTTGTTGTACAAGACATCTGTAGAGGTTATATATCGGTTGGGAAAGAATTATTTCAGATAATACTCCTCCCAATAGTTTTCTTAGTATAAGTAACTTTGAATTTATGTAGCGACCTATGTGATGACTTTTGTAATCGCTTAAAGTGGACTTGTTCAGTGGCATCACTTCTTATGATATTAAAACCTGCTGCTATTTGTGCTCAAGTGAGTTTTGTGTTCAGCTGTTACTCTCTCTTATTACATTCTACAGTTTTCGGTTGACACAAGGTCGAAAGAAATACGAAAGCTTTGAAAAAATTTTAATTCAAACTTCGATGGTCGGTGTCTGTAATATCTGAAATAAAACTTGGCCTTAATTTGATGAATTATAGCCAAATAATAATACAAAATGAGATGCCATTTATTACATGATGATATAATTCATCTGGCCTGTCTATTTAAGCATGCGTGTGTTTCCAGTGAAACTATTGGCTTCGAAGCAACGATTTTTACCATATTACAAATGATTGGATGATAATATTCAGCTAGTAACGAGGATTGTGAAGTCTCAAACACATAATTTAAGTGTCATTTAGAATTTCTACATTCTGTCTCTATGACAGCCTTTGAGCTCAACCCTCGTTTAGTGTTTAGTATGAATAATGAGGTGAATAAATATTGTTGTTGGATATACTTTAGAAAATTCTTTTATTAATTCATGCTAAATACTACAACTCATTCCATATCTACGTAGTGAAAGAGTAGAGTGTAGTGTATAATGACCGATATGATGATCGTTGTTATCATGATAATTATCATTTTGACCATGATCATGTGTTAAATATAATTTTATGTAAATTATGAAACGTTTAAAGCCTCAACAACGCCCCTTTTATTAAATGTTGGTAATTGATGCCGCCAAAGCGTTTTATACGGTAACCACAGTAAAGAAAAAAAGGCAGCAACATGATGAAAAAGATGAATGAAACGATGAATTAAGAAAAATAATTACTAAACGGCGCCAATGAGCTGAAATGCAGGTAGAAAGTAAAATAAAAAAACAAAAAACAAAATAAAATAAAAAAGACTAGAACCGAGAATCCAATAAAGAAATATTACTCATGAGTTTTTTTTTTATTATAAAATCGTTAAGTTATAAAACGATTTGCAAATCATAAGAAGAAGTA